>BRDA01064973.1:453-20382 GCA_036984385.1 Crenuchus spilurus
GTCTTAGGGGGAGGGGGTATATGTGAGGTTGGGGGGGGGGTTGGGGTTGGAGTGTATATGGGGGAGGGGGATTCTGTTGTGGGTTGGGTGTGGCTTGAATGTTGCACCTATATAATAAAAACTCTTGCACTGTCATAGAAACATTATAAAGCGGACTAAAATTGCCTTCAGTAGATGCTATTTTTTTAATTGCGCACCATTTTCAGATGTATCTTAGCAATGCAGACAACGCTTTCATTGGTCACGACTTGCACTAGTGATGGGCTCTTCTGGCTTGGTTTACTTAAAAGACCTCTTACAGCTCCCAAATCGAAAGATTTTCTTCTTCTTCTTCTTTTGCTGCTTAGCTTAAACTAATAATAAAATAATGTCAATTCAACAGTGAATGAAATTAAATAAATGTAGAAATGTAAACTGAAATAATTATTTTTTTCTAAATTATATATTTATAGAGTTTTGCATTTTACAGAAAGAACAGAACAAAAACAAAGAGAAAATAATTATATAAGTATCTGGCTGCAACATGGTCACATATTTCAATACATCACAAAATGATCATTAATTAATGAAGGAATAGGGCAGAATAAAGTAAAATAAGTAAATTATTGTCACAATACAGGCAGTAGTACATGTATCATGCAAAAAAAAAAAATCACATATCCCCCAACACTTTCCATACTGATTACAATGTTTCAGTGATTTTTAAAATATAATATATAAGATAATATATATTTTAATAAGATAAGATAATTTTTGTTGTCAGTTTTGGATTTCAAAAGTGATCCAAATAATTTTTTATGTATGGATGTGTAGAAATTGATTCCTCTTATAAATTTACATATGTCCTTGTTCATGACAAAATGTATTTATAAATTTTTTTTTGTATATGTAATTATTTATTTAGTTTTTTATATGTGCATTTATTTATTTAAACGTATGTAATTTTTTGTCATATGAAGAGAGTTTTCGTCAGAGAGTCTTTTTGTAGCTTCTCTCTCTGTGTGTGTGCATGTGCAACAATTATTTGCAATTGGAACTTCCGGTTCATAGCAGATTTATGGTCAAAATTCACTTTTTCTAAAAAACATGGATTTTAATTTCACTTTGTCGACAGATATTGGTGTTATTAGGATTCAATGGTCTACAGAGTGTTTCGTAATAACTTTGCTCTTTAATACTAATATAGCGACAACCCCCACATTACATTGTGTAATTGACCAATCCCGTGCGACTTCAACAGGGCGAAACGAATCTGGCTCCCAGACACGAGTCAGCGCTGATCACTCACTTCAAAGAGTCGACTCTAAGAGCCGTTTTGTTCGCAAACGACCCATCACTCACACACGTCACTCATTCACACACACGCTGAAACACGACAGAGGGACTGAGAGGGAAAGCAGCAGATTCACGCACATCGTTCTGTCTCAGTTCAACGTTATTTCACCCCCTTTGATAAAAATACGGAACAAAGCGCGTCCCGTATCGGTTCAATACGGAACACGACTTTTAATTTACAAATATGAAACAATTCCGTATTTTACGGGACGGGTGGCAACCCTACTGTACACACACACACACACACACTCACACACACACACACACACACACACATATATATATATACACACGAGTTTACTGTAAAACTACTCATCTGAGTAACTAATTCCTCACTAGGTCTACTGCAGCGTATGAAGCTTCTAGTTTCTTGTGCACATTTCCCTTCCGCCTTAAAATACATTTCCGTTCCACCTTAACAGTTTCCCTGTATTAAAACAAATTTTCTCTACGTTAAAACACATTTCCCTTTTTAGACTGTAGTAGATGATAAAGTGTTTTAAGAGTTTTGTTTTAGACATTTCTGCTTAGGTTGTGCAGAAATCACAAACAGTCCATATAAAACAGAACGTGGATTCACATTTGAATGTTCTGTTCCAGCAAGAAGCCTGTGTACAACCACGGCAGCATTTAAGGTGGAATGGTAAATTAGCTGCATTTAAGGTGGGATAGAAAATTCATGAGTTATTTATGTAAGGAAAAGTGTGTTTAAGGTGAATATTTAAGAAAGCTAAGTATATAGCAAGCTACTTACACATAATGCTGTAGCTTAAGAAGCTTGTGCACCTTAAAGAAGATGCAAGTCACCTGACCAATAACGAGCCAGGCAGGCAAACAAGAGGAATGGTTATTAACATGGAATGGTATGATCCACTTTAGGGGTGCTTCAAATTGTATCACAATATTCTTCCAGGCACAGATACTGCATTGTTTTTGTAGTAACATTATATGTAAGAAGTATATTTAAATGTTTTGACCCCCCAAAACTATTGTTTTTTTACCCCTTTTACACCCCCCCAATACCACCCGTAATTCGCACCCTGGTTGAGCCTGATACTCGAGTATCCGGTACAGATAAAGCATTGCTGATGAGTACAGTCATTAAATGAGTATAACTCGTCCATAACCATGCTTGTGCTGAGAGAAAATCCTCATTGGGTAACTGATTGTCTTCACGATCTGTGATTGGCCAGTCACACAGAGCGCCCGTCCCTCCCTACACAGTCACTGCAGCCAGAGTTCTCTGCAGCCGCTCTCTCACACACACACACAGTGACACACACAGTGACTGATCTCTCTGTGCTTGGCTTCACGCTCACCGCTCTGTTCAGTACTCCTTAGGTTTTAACTCTATTTCAGTTAATATGATATTTAAAGTTACTTGGTGAACTGGTTTTGTAACGTACGTGGTGCATTTGACAAGGCAGAACTGAAGACAGCTCGTGTCCCGTCAGTCACTGCCTCCACTCCGGTCGGGTTTTTTTTTTTACTGTCTGCTTTCTGTTAGTTTGGCTGGTGATATAAAGTCAGAACATGAATAGAAATGGGATGATTTTCTGACTGTATATTTTCACTCAACTTAATCTTCACTGAAGATGATTTAAATGTTGTACCAAATGATATGTTTCCAGTGTGGTGAGTCTGGAGCCTTGATTCATATTAAAATGTATTACATCCTAAATGGTGTACTGAGTGGACTATGGACTTTGGGCTATGGGCTATGGGAGTCCCAAAGCAACCTGATGAGAAAGCTAATATCAGCTCATAAAAATAAATGTATTAATAAAGAATATTCAAATGTATGTTGCAGATATACTACGAATACAACTACAATAAGCAACACTCAGATTTCAGCTATTATTTAAAGCTAACAAACTGTGATTATTCAACATGTTCACAATTGTTCACAAAACAGTATTATATGGAGACTCAAATATTCTAATAATATTACATCATAAAGTTAGGAATCATTCCAAAACTTGTAGAGGTGAATCATTCCATTTTTTACTAAAATACTGCTTTAAATCACATTATCCATCAGTGCAACATTTGCAAAACAGACACCAAAAGTGTCTTAAAACACAAAATGACACAACATGCACTGCTCAAGCTTCTCACTGCAGGACAGATAGGACACACACACATGTACATATACATATGTATGAACACACACACACACACACACACACACACTCACATGCACATATGTAGCATCGTACTAGCACTTGTGTGACTGACATCTTTAACCCTAACAAAAACAGATGACTGTAACTTGAAAAATGGCAATTAGGAGAAAATGCAGAACAGATGGGCAAAAACAGAGAGAGAACAAGAGAGAGTGAGAAAGAGAGATTTCTCCCTCTCTCTCACTCTCTTGTTAAATATAGACACAGAGATAAATGTGCAGGACATGGAGACACCAATTACCCTCAGCTATTGTTCCAGAGAAAATGACTTAATAACTCAATCATGCAGCTGAAAACGCTTGGGCTTTGAGGGACAGAGCCAAATACGGAGAAGAGCTGTCACCACAGACTTCAAGTGTGTGTGTGTGTGTGTGTGTGTGTGTGTGTTAGGGGGTCACTGAGTCATCTATGTACATTTGTGTTCTTAAGCGACCAAGATGCACAGAAGTTTCACACAAGTAGATATGAGAAACACACTCACACACACACACACACAGAGACAGAGAGAGAGAGAGAGAGAGAGAGAGACTCAGAACGAGAGAGTGAGAGACACTGAGAATGAGAAGGAAGGTGAGAGACTGAGAATGAAAGAGAGGTGCAGAATCAACAGAAGAGACAATGAGAATGAGAGAAACTGAGAATATCAGAGTGAGAGGGAGGGAGAGAGAAAGAGTGAGAGAGACAGAAAGGAATGGAAGGAGAAAGAATGAAGGAGAGAGAATGAGAGTAATGAATGAAGAGATAGTAAAGGTAAAGACGGAGAAGTGTAGAGCAAGAGAGAGAAGAGGGTAGAGAGCAAAAGAAGAATGAGAGAGAAGACAGAGAGGAAGAGGAGAGAGAGAGAGAGAGAGAGAGAGAGCACACTTTTCTTCTCAGTGTGTTTAGTTCAGAAGTTTTTTCCTCCGTGCCAGTGAGGGTAAGGATAACCACTCTTCTGTCAATTATGGAAAATGAGAGGAACCAGACTGTTAGCAAATTAACATAATTGGCAAAGCTGTGCTCCGCTTAAAGCAGCAAATCATTAAAAGCCTCTGTTATTCCTCCCCTTTTAAAACAAAGCCACTGTGCAATAACTCTGCTGTGAGGCTTTGAGAGGCCTCAGATCATTCCTGCTGCTCTCTGTTTGTCACACAGCGACGCTAATGACCGAACTGGGCCTGAAAATTCACGTGTGAAAGTCATCACAAAAGGCTGCAGCTAGAGGACTCATAACGTTTGATTCATCGGCCAAGCCCGAAATTCCCAAAACTCAAGAAGGATTCTCATGCCTCTGGAATACTTTCCACTGTACATAAGCACACATTCAATGCTTTACGTTAATGTTATACTCTACTGACAGACACACCCCTCAACACCCACCTCTTTCCTCACATCAGCTCTCTGTTCTCCCAGTATAGCAGAGCTGCATAATGTCCCTCAGATGTAGGATCTTCCACAGCATGCATGTTTTTATAAGAGTGCTCTGATATAGTGCTTAAAGAAAAGTCTCTAAAACCTGGCAGAAGGTATCTTCCAGGACCATTTTCAAAAACAGAGCCATACATCAAAATGTTCTTTTTGGTGTCTTTATTTTTTAGAGTGTAGTTCTTCATCAATGTTCAGAGTCAGACCTCAGAGCTGCTCTTGTCTGGATTTTATGGGGCATAGACAACTGTAACACTGATGTAGTGATGAGTAAGACATTTAATGTTTAATCTGTACTTCTAAAAAAAAGGATTTTTAAGGGTTCTCAAGGGTTGTTTACTAAAGACAATGGTTATATACAGAACCATTAAAGGTGCTCATTAAATGTTCTTTACATGATGAAATTGTTCTTTATTGTGATAGAGAATCTGTTGTATATTTCTGAATATGGTTCTGTTTATCACTGTTTTTTCAGTGTGCACCTTGAGAGCAACAGTCTGTAATTGTAAGACAATGTAGAGGCACTAAAAGTAGGTGGTGTTGTGGGGTCAGATGTTATATTTTGTGCTAAATATGGGTGTGAAAACTTCTAAACCAATCTAATGCCTATCTAGGCTATGCTGTTGTCAACACTGTTCGACAAGCTGATCATTAGGACATGGGTGCAATGCATGCATGCTAAAACAAACTTGTAGATGTGTGTAGCATGTCTTAAAAACAATAGCTGACTCAGAGATCACATACTTCCATCCTACACAGTAGGTGAGAATGCAATATTTATCAAGCAGTACACAAAAATGACCTGGATTTTAAAGTGTCACTGAAGTATTTGAAGCTGAGGAAGAAAAATGTGGAAAACCAGGAGTTGGCTACAACCAAAAATAAAAATAATTGAAAAAAAACGTATGATAATGTGCAACATCAAGTAACATTATGAGTACCTTTGTAGAGGATATCGAGCCCATTCTGTTTTTTTTTTTCAATGGAATTTGTGAGTTTTAACGCTAGCAGTGAATAGCTGATGTAATATAAGTTCATGTTAGCCAGCTAGTTAGCCAGAAAAGCTAACTGTTGGTGAACTCCGTTTCCTGACAATGTAAAAGCAGATTAGGTTTAACTGGGATTAACATTGTAACATAATGTTTGTGAATGGGACTTTTAATGAATAGTGGGACAAATATGTCAAATAATGTGTGGACTAGGTTGTGTGGATACTACGCACTCCTGTACCGAAAAGTCTACTGCTTGACTGGTACTGGATCCAGTGTAGTACAAACTGTCTAAGTATGCCATTTCAGATGAAGCATATACTTCCTCTTTGTTCCCAAATAAATGTTTTTTCTTCAGGCGAATTTTTGTTTGTATCATTGTTTGATGGTAAAATAACACATACTAGAGCATTTTGTGGGAGGGGCTTAGATGAGTCCTAGTCTTCTTCACAGCGGCTTTTTGCCACAATCTGGCAATCTTGTACAGGTTGTCTCCAGACATAATCTTGGTAAAATATTTGTGCCTGGGAGACTAATGATAACATTGGAGGAGCTTATAAATTGTCCAGTCAGTAGAAGTACAAAGTACAGATTTCAAATAAAATGGCTGTTAAGTGCATGCTGTAGTACTTGATACAGTACATTTTTACAGTCAAACATGGTTTTTGAGGCAGCTACTGAGGCTGATTGATCCTGAGGTGCCGTCTATGTTTGGTGACCTCTAGCAGGCACCATGTGGTTTCTACTGAAAGAAGTTGAGCCATGCTGTTTAGGAACTTGACCTGCTACTGCTTACAATAGCCAGTCTGCCTATGACTCTCCACTGCAGCCAGGCAGCAATAAATAACACTAAGAATGTCCCAGTCAAAGCACTACAGCTCACAGGACACGCTTGCTTAGTGGTGGGCATGCCTGTAGAAAACGAGAGGGAATGTGTGTGTTTTGTATTATGTATTGATGTGCTGATGAACGACTTGGTGTATCTTGCCCACAGCGAATACCTGCAATGTGCATGTGTGTATGTGTATGTATGTGTGTGTGTGGGTGTATGTGTGTGTGTATGCACTGGCTCTCGCTCTCCATTTTAATGCTGATTGGTTTTGAAAGTAGCCCTGCAGAATCAGTTCAGTAAAACGCTTCCATTTGGAGCAGCAGGCCATAATGCAAACCTCCCCCCTCTTCCCATCATCCTTTCTTCCTCCACTCTCCCTCATCCCCCCATTGCTGCTTTACTTAATATGTAAATCTAATCCCTCTCCAGCTCCAGTTCAGATCTATAACCGACATTTAAAATGGGGAGAAAAGTACTTCGGAGCTGATCAAAGCAGGAGGCTAACTGTATCTGACCCACAGGTAGGCAAAATGTATTTTGCACCGTTTTACTTTTTGGCAAGAATTCAGTCGCCTTTTTAGTGATTTCTTTTCCCCCTCAGTGCACTCCCTTAAAAAAAGAAAGGGAAGAAGAAAAAAAAAAGAAATGAAAAGCAACGAAAGTCATGGCTACTGGCACAATGCAAGAGAAATGTTTCCATCTTTCTTTTATTTTGGTCAAATTAGATGAAAGGTGCCTCCTTCCTGGCTGTGGGAATATGAGGCATGGACACACATGTAAAACTGCAATTTATGGCTTCATTATGTTGCCTTGGTACCACTTTGAGAAAAGAAAAGGATACAATATTTGGGATTCTGTTAAGCAGAACTGATCGGAATAAAGATGAAACCCTGAGAAAGAAATCTGGATTCCTTTTTCCCACAAAAACGGACTCAAGAACAAGCTGGTTCTCATAAAGCGAGACTTCACACTAGAAAAACATACAGGAAAAGTCATCATTGGGAAAGAGTGGACTGACCTGCCATGGGTGGCATATGTCAAGCATTGCCAATAGACTTTCCCTCGTCGTTGCTACCGTCACCTTTACTAATGCATTTAAAAAAACAATCAAACCTGCTCTTAGAAAGTCAGCACAGCAGTTCATCTGTCTCTATAGTAAAGGAGAATGCTTTATGTATACCAACACCAAACGATTAGAACAGATCTGAGCTCCATCAGGCCACAACAGAACACTCAGCTACTTCACTGACAGACAACAGACAATGTTTTCAGTTTGGTCTCCGGAGAAAAAGATTCTGCATTTTGTCAAACGCATCAAAATAATGTTAAATGTGAGTCATTTCATAGAAGGTCACTTCAACTATTTGCCATTTTGGATAAATATAAGTTATGTTTATTTATTTAAGCATGACAGTACAAAAAGAACGTAGTAATGAAATCACGAGAACTGACTGTAAAGTTTGTAACATTTTCTAAATGTTATTACATTTTGATTGTTGAACAGTAATTCCACATGCTAATGGTGATTGCATTTGGCACAAAATTTTGTGGTCACCCATTACACTGAACATTTTCCATGACACACATTTTTATTTCTGGAGAAAATTTGTGTTTTTCTAGCTGTTTGGAGACTTTGATAAAATCCACAAATGCTGCAGAGATATTCAGTCTTCTGTAGTAGAATGATGGGGCAGAACAGTGTCACCGCTTTTTAGCTCGGTTTTGTTGTCTCTCTTCAGTTGTTGACAGTGAGTACAGCTGTTTACTCTCCAGCTGAAGTTTAACACATGTAATGCACAAGGCATCAAATGAGCTAGAAATATGGTGGGCATGTGCTTTGAGCTAGTATTAGTGCTCCAACACTTCTTTTACTAAAGTTAAACAAGATAAGCTTTGTCAAAGACATACTTTAGTTGAAAATGCTTGCATATATATATATATATATATATATATATATATATATATATATATATATATATATATATTATTCTACTATTTATGGACGTCTTTCATATTCTGGTATATCAACTATATTCCTGTGTCCCATGTTGTCTTGCACAAAATGTTCATGTCCTGCAGAAAGTAAACAGCTGTAATAAAGTCTGTAAGTTCACTGTCAAAAGATAAAAAGCAGTGACACTGTCCAACCTCACCCTTCTACCATACAAGGCATTTGCGGATTTTATCATAATCTTGAAATGGCTAGAAATAAACAATTTTCTTCAAAAATGAAAGTATATGTTGTCATGGAATCTAAACTTTTGAGTTATAGTGTATATTCAGTCAGCTTTGAGTTAATTTGTTTACAATACAAGGACAAAAAGAAAAAACGGAACAAAAAGTGACAAAGTATGTTCCTAGTGTAATAACAAATGTGAGTGAACTTCCATATTTCTCACAATTCCTTTGAAAGAAATAAAGAATTTAGATAATTTACAATATAATGGTTCTCTTTCTCCTTAACTGTAATCAAGACTTCCTTTTCATATTCAGCCTGTGAGGTTCAATTTCTATTTGACAGTGAGATCAGCAGTTCAGCTAATCATAAAGATGTGCAGATTCCAGTCCAAAAACACACTACGTGAGTAATTCTTTCCTAAATCAGCAATTACCAGCTCTCAATTTCCCCTCCGTATGAAAGCATGGTTAATATAGTCCCGTGTGAATCCATGACTGTATGATCTACATGCAATAGTATGTGCAAATATCGTTCACTGTGAAGTGAAACAGAAGAAAAAAGCACGAGAGGAGAAGAAACAAGAGCAAAAGGACTAGAAAAGACAGCAAGAAAGAAAAGGAGGGAAAAAAGCGACAGAAAAGAAAAGAAACTTGGCACTTCAGCCGCACACTGTCATGTAGGCCGGCTGACATCATCATTGTAAAATTAGGAGGCCGGTTTCGTCTTTCCTGCAGATGTGGAAGCTTGAAATCGCATTCCATGAGCCCGTGCCACTTTTCATCAACATCCCCCCCAAAACCCCTCCTTTACACACTCCCTTCAGAGAAGACGCCAGTTGAGGGCTCCCTGTGTGAGAGAGAAAGTGTGACAGAGTATGTGTAAGTATAGAAGGGAGGGAAATGTGTAAATGTGTCTGTGTACAAGGAAAAGAAGGATAAGGTGAGTATGTGATGGCATGACTGCACATATCTTTACATATGCGTTTCTACATGTTGGTGTCCCTCAGGGTTCCATTCTTGGTCCTCCAACGTTTCACTGTTTCGGCCCTTTGGCCTGATCTGGTGTCCAGCGCAGGGCTCCTAATCCCTGGGCTTGGCCCCAGCTCTGCTCACTGGGCCTCCACCTGGAGCTGATTGGATCCTGCTGCTGCACAAAGGGTTGATTTACGAGAGCAGAGCGCCAGGCCTCAGACACACAGCTGTATATCGGCAGGAAAGGGAAGTTGTTCATCACACAGAGTGTGTTTTACCAACGAAAGTCACGCCCTGATGAGCCCATGTTTACAGGCTGAGATCTTAGCTGATTGACAGGTGTCAGGACAATGCTTGATTAGTCTGCGATAGCGATGGTAAAGTATAGTGACATAAAACAAACTGCAATGACAAAAGAAAATTCCCATCACATTTCAAACCATTTGGAATAGATTTTAAATGTAATTAAAATAAAACTCCATCTTCTACATATTACTTACATATGATTTACATACAACATTTTCCACATCAATTTGACTATATAGTTGTGCAGTCCCTTAAATTGTATAAACACTTGCTACTAATTAGTGTTGACCAGTATATCTTAAAGTAACACTCACCTCCATTTTTTTCAGAGTACTTGACACTGTAAGTTTTTCAGCACATGTCAGTTTGGACCAGAAGTGAAAAGGACACAAGTCCACCGGAACAAATCCACTTGGTCAGGGCTTTTAAGATTCATTTCCTACCACTATGTCTTACAGTCTCAAAATATGCCCAACTCACAATGCCTGACATGAGGGCTACTTAAGCCAGACTGCTCTACTCATCATACATATACTTCATAATGATTTATGCAGAGTGCTTATGTTAATGTACTTAGAATATTCCGGATGATCCTATGCTATAGCATGGCAAATTTAGAATTTGTTCAATTTGGTGTGGAATTTCTGAGGCCAATTGAGTACACCAGATAGACATAGAGGGAAATTTCTAAATAATAGCGCGATCATGTCACACTGCCAATAAAAAGTATGCTAACATCAAGAGGGCGTTATGCGGAAAACATATGGATGTGTGTAGTTTTGCTTCTCTTTCCTGCAATAAAATCAATTAGACGTACATAATAAATCTGAAGACTGACACAATATGCAGTCATAAATTTTCCGTGCACATAGGTCCTGAAACATCTTGCTGCTATTTGGAACATGTTTGAGGCCTTCCAACTCTGAAGGTAAAAGAGAGTGCTAGTCCTAAATGGACCTGCAATGAGATATGAGAGGAGAACGTTGCTTAAAAATTTTTCCTTTATTCTTCCCCTGCCGGACCAGTGCTGACATTGAGTGTCCAAGATTGTTGATGTGAGACCAGTTTGCTGGAGATAATTCTAAGATTTAAGTTTATGATTATGAGGGAAGGCTTTAGACAAAGACAGCGTTCAGAAACAAGATTTGCCCAGCGGGCCCTCATAGCTTCCTCCTGTCTCTCCTCCACAGTATTTACAGGCTCCGACGTGAAGTAATTGGACAGACCGAAGAAATACGGAGAATATTTCAGACAAACTGGAGAGGAGATGCCTTGAAAAGGACAGCGGTTGGAAAATGTCAGCGATCTATCAGTTTAACCAGTATTATAATGATTTTCAGAGACCACATTCTTAGCTTCCTCCTCTTTCCTTGTGTAAGGAATATTATGCAGTACAAGCTTTAAACTTCAGCAAGCCAACCCAGGAAGGCGAAAGTGGGAATGAGTCTGGGCTTTGGCAGGCCCCATATCTGTTCTCTGGAGTCCAATTGAGGCATATTAATCTGCATTCTTCAAGGACTGAGGCATTGTTCTAGCACTCAACTGGCTAACAGATAGAGCCAAGTGGTCCTAAATAGAGTGGGATTATGCTACTCCATGTATGGTGGGGGCTTTTTTCCAACAAAAATCATATGCTAATGAGCTGATGTTCACTAGCTGAGACCTAGAGTTGGCTGATATACACAACAGTGATGTTAACACAAGGATAGTAACATACTTATAGTATAGATAGTAACATTTATGTATGTAAATACATTTTGGACATTTCCTGTGGACTATTTTGTGCATCCTACATGTGGAACACTAACAGTGCAGATCTGTCCTCAGAGCAGATCTATCTGTCAGATCAGGTTAGCCACGGGAGCAGAACAAGTAGGAATCTCCTCTGAGCTCTCTGCAGTTGTCAGCTGCATCCTCTGCTGGGAGACAGTAACAAGTTCAAGATCGCACCGTGACCACTTTTCGCCTTCGGACATTTCTCTGAAAAAAAAAAAACGCTGCTGTTGTCGTTTGGGCCATTTTTCAAAAAGCTCTTTCCAGCTGGGGGAACTGGAACTGGAAAATCATCTCTGCTATTGCACTCTGTTTCTCTCCGCTATTTCATCCACGTAAACAGCACTACGTAATACAAACACAAATCTAGGGAGGGAAGCCTGTCACATAGTTTGGATCCGCAAAGCCCATAAACAAGTCCTAGTTAGTGCTGTCTGAGGCACACTAAGGCTCTGCTAAAATGTACAGTGCTAAGCATGGATTGCTTCAGGGCCATTTGTGGTTCAAAGAAGTGAGCACAAATTGACATTTCAGAGTGACATGATTTAGACACGTCATGGCATCATTACTGTAATATATGCGTCACTCTGTTTATTAGGCTTTGGTGACAACTGGTTATGCTAACATCAACTCTAAACAGAGATTGTACTTTTAAACAAAAGCTGTTGTTAACATGACATGGTGATACTCCTTAAGATGCATCTGGCTTTCTGCATGTGAGGAGGAGCCTTTGAGGCAGAAGACAATGTCCAACAGACAGCTTTACAGTACAGTCAAGGCCCTGCATGTCTTATTAAATTACTTAAAAAAAATTAAACTATATCATTTTAATTCCTATTCTTACAATATAGAAAATTCCTTCTAAATAAAAATGGACACAGAACCAAAACTGTGTTTTTGTTTGTTTGTATATACAGTATGCCTGGTACAGGTTTTATCGGTTGCAGTAGTGATGGATTTTCAAAAATGTAATGCATTTTTTTAATTAATCAGCTTAAACACACAGTTCCTAATATGGACATTTTGCATTTTTTATGCAGTAGAAACATGAAACAAACTCATTTACATTTTTGTTTTTGTTATTTGCATAGTTTATTATCTTTAACCTTTTAATTTTGTCACCAAGAAAGAAGAAACTGAATTATTAATATTATTTTTTTTGGCAGGGGTGGGGGTGGGCTGGGTTGGGGACCAATTATAAAAACAGTAAATTATTTTTTTAAAGACCCCACATATAAAAAAATAATAATGCACACTTTAAACATACAATGAGATGCACTTTATGGTAAAACCAAAACATAAACTACAAATACAAAAACTGTGCAATAACATGATACTTTTGTTCACTTTTTAAACACTACACTAATCTGTGTGGTGGTGCAACATCACTAGTCCTCTTTGTGGCTATGAAGCTGCAGGTTTGTATACAAACAAGAAAATGTTGCATTTCTAGTGAGCTCTAGTGGATGTTTTTAGCCTAACATACCTTTACCAATTGGTAGAAATTGCACAATCACATTGTGTTAAGTTTGACACTATCTTCATTAAGATATAACTGTATAACTACTGTCCTCCAAAGAGACACTGCAGTCAGTACACAATGCACTTTAACATTCATCTTAACATACTACACTTTTGGTAATTGTGTATTGCTGCTCAATTGTACCACCTACATTGCACATAACTTATTGGACTTCTGTTTGTGTACTTTTTATTTCTTATTGTATTTTGTGTTTATATATAGTCTAGCTTTATGTTCTCATGCTATTTAAATGTTGACACCTGCACCAAGAAAATTCCTTGTACCTCTGGTACTTGGCGAATAAAGATTCTGATTCTGATTCTGATATAGTGACTTAAATGTGCTCTACCAAATTGTTGAGGAAAATGTTAAAGGGTTAATATTGAATATCTGTTGTTGAATATGAAAAGCTGAATTAAAGGATATGGATTACTGAACGGGCCTTTATAGGCTCAGACCTTACAGTGTTAAAGCCACTTTACCACTGTTGGGAATTTCACATGGATTTCCAACTTCCAGATCATGTGTTAGCTATACGTGCTAACAAAACTGTGAGACTTGCCATTGCAGTGTCATTGCAAAATCTTAAATAAACTCACACATAAGAATTTTAGAATTGTTTCCAGCTTTTGTTTCGAGCACTTTCCCTGGACAATCTTTTTTTTTCTTGTTATTGGACTCAAATCCTCTCACCCAGATGCTCACCAGAGCTTTAGTGCCCTCCGCACGCTGCTGTGGGTGGAAGGACTGCACAGCTGGTGTTGAGAAACCAGCCACATTCTCCACTAGCTCCTTTTCACATGCGTGCTTCAGCAGTGACGCTCCACAACCCTGGCTCTCACAGCCATGCCAGGCAAAGCTCAGCCACCTGCGGACCCAAACCAGACCCAGGCTTCACCAACACGAAGAGATGCTAATCGATACGAAATGAATGCTCTTTCTCTGAGCCATGTTTTCCAGGAGGGGGATTCCGTACTCTCACTGGTGGTGACATAATCACTACACGTCCAGTTCAGTCCATCATACTGGGAAATTAGTTTTCCCTCACAAAGTTCTTTACGCCTTGCTGAGTTATGGTGTAATGCATTTGTCAAACACCCCAATATACCACAGTATTCAGAAATCTGAACCATTAGGTATAATCCAGAGAAGAATGATCTTGTTATTGTAATGGGGCAGCCAGCAATCTAGATGGTGAAGGAGATTAGAAGACTCACCCTGGATTGCTGCCCCATTTTAAGAAAAAAAACTGAGCTAAAAGCAAATGAGTTGGACTCAAATGCAGATAAAAGAGGTGGCAAAATAGTGATGAGGGAAACACAAAAACATTAATTAAAAATGGCCATGACCAGGATTTAAACATGCGTCATGGGAAGGAAATGTGTGAGGAGTTGCCATGCTACCCACTGCAGTGCTGCGAGGTGGGATTTGAGAGAGCTTTAAACAATACTTGAACTAGAGAGAGGAGGGGAGATTCACTGCATAATGTGCTGCCTAGGAACCAGGCCTGTTTCACCAAAAACATACAGTTTGACTATATCCAAAGAATGAGGTGCCACCCTCTCGTAGGTGGTAATACCTCCTGCCATGCTATGCCTTACAAAGACACAATGCAAGTGAGCTGGGAGAGAGATTTCACTCTGCATTGGGTGCAATGCCACTAAAAGTGAGCCTCAAAAAATGCGCACACAACTTGACGAAGCCAAAAACAAGGAAGTCATCACATAGTGTATGTCCTGGGGGATTGAGCCCTGACAGAACATACAGTTTTATAGGCAGAATCCTTGTGGTGAACACACACACACACAAGACAGAAAAGAACAGAATGTCTCTGTGGTTTTAAATGAAAAAAAAAAAATTAGGAAAGGCTTTAGAGATTGTTTTAAAAAGCAGGGTTAAAAACCCTTGTATCATATTATTACCACTTACCCAGTCTCTGCATGTGCAGATAAAGTCAATACCTGGATGTGTCAGAAAATCAGGTATAAGGAGACCACCTCCAGTATTGGAAAGCTACAGAGATGGCGGCTCCATTACAGAATTAAACCAGTCACAGCTGCAGGCAATGATAGCTGATGACTGGCATTAGCAAGTCAGAGGAGAGAAGCATTCCCCCAGCTCCAGAAAGATTTACAGCAGGGGAGCAAATTTTATATCAATTTCAAGTTTAGAATCCACAAAATTGCCACAATTTTCAGCTTGTTTTCAACAAATTATTGAGAAAATACATCAGGCATTTTGATACTGCATGTGACAACTGCAACAGACCAAAGCTCTTCTTATGTAGGAAGAAATTTTGAGCACATGAAGCATGTTGCAAACTATTAGTTATTCAGCAAAACCTTTGCTACCTGAGAAGTAACAGTAAAAATTAAACATTACTTAGAATATTTTAAAAAGAAAGCAATCTATCCCTACATTTTGACAGAGAAAATTACACTTTTGGTTGGTGGTTTTCTAAATACAATAAGCAATTTGTACGTTCACGTCTACAGGGATCAAATTCAATTCAAAGGCCACATCATATTTTTTTTTCTCCCAAATGTGTTAAGTAAATAAACAAACAGTAAGTGTACTATAAAATGTGCCAAAGTTTATTCTCTGTAAAGAAGAGCTGGGTTATCTTACTTTTAGGAAATCAATAAAACATGTAGTTTAACCAGTGTGTTTAACTTTTAACTCCTAAAACTTCACACACTTTGGCATAGTACTGTCACTAGAGAATCCCATAGCACTCTCTAGAGAAGTGATTTTAGATGAGCATGTCACATCCATCCTGGACTCATGTACAGCTGAACTAGAAGTCTGTGTAACACCTGAGGATGTGTTAGCTGAGCTCTCTCCATCATTATCAGTACAGTGTATCTGGCCTGAATCAGCCTGGACACTGATAGAGACGATGGACTCTCCTGATGGTTAACAGCTCCAGAGAAGCTGGACTGGTGTTCTGTTCACTTGCTGCACACTCTGTGCTTCCAGGAAACATCATCTTAAATCATTTATAAAAAGCTGCCTGCAGCTGTCCTTTGACATAATATCCAGCCTTACTAATTTCTCTTCAGGGTGCAAGATTAATTTTTGGGCCTGAGGAGCCTCCAGTGAGCCTTGCCCTGGGGGAGACGGGCTGGGTGAGAGTGCTCAGCAGATGCCTTGGAGTGACGGAGCTTCTGTTTTGGCTGGATATGGCCTGTTTATCTCTCCACAGCACATGGCTCAAAGCCAGACACAGGCACTGGGCATCTCACAGCTGGTCCCTTCAAAAACGTCTGTTAATGTCACAGGAAGTATGTTGAGTTATTTTTGTTCTACTATACTATTTTATATAATTAAATAACTGCAGTATTAAATACACCAATATAACACAAGAGGATAAGTAGTGAATTATAATTACTGTATCAACAGGCTTGAAATTGTACATCCAACTTATTTTGCTTTGTTTCAGTGTCAAACTACAGCCAATAGTGAAGTAATCTTAAAAATCAGTTTTTCAAAAATTGTAACTGGTTTACTTTCCAGGAAAATGTACTCTCATTCTTTATTACTTAATTTCTAAATTATTATGTAAAACTCTGAACAAGACACAATCTGCTTGATTAAAATCAACAGTTGATGCTGCATGAACACCCATAATCTAGCCTGTAAATAAAAAATAACTGCTATATAGTACAATAGTTGTTTTATACAACGAGTAGAGTGTAAAGTTGTTAATGAAGAAATATTCAGCTTGATCTGTTCAAGTGAATTTGAGGTTCTTCATACTTTAGCACAGGTTTTTTAAACATTATGAATGTAATACTTATGTGATAAATGCTTTGATTGTTAATTCATGTTTTGGAGGTAAATGTGTGGAAGCTGGTGACTGCCATGATGGCTGTGTCTGAAGAGGACGCAGCGGGATTCCAAAACAAAGCTTTTTATGAACATATCAAAAACAGTGTGACTGTGGAACAAAAACAAACATTGGACTATGGCTTGTCTAAGACAAACGTGATACTCAAGACATACAAGGTTGATATATACATAGCATGATGTACAATGATGGACAAGGAATGAAACACTGGGAAGGCTTTTTAAAGCAAACATAATCAGACATGTTATGGACAAGCAGGGCTGTGATCAGAGACGAGATGGGTGTAAACACTGAGACATAACGTGGACGTAGACATGTGAATGAGGTAAACACAAGTACATATTGACAAGCACGTGGAGAAACGTAAACACAAGCACATGGCACTAATATGGCAGACCTAAACAAAGAACACATGACTGAGACATAGACAGGGGGTGTGGCCAGGGATGCAGCAGGGTCACAGTGACATGTCCTAAAAATAAAAATAATGCATGGCAATAAGGAATGGTATAAATAAGTTGTGGCCACAAATTATTAAGTGGATCACATTTTCATGTATTAGTAATCTGTGGCCATGACATATCTCTTTTTCCCATTAAGTTGTGGCCACTCATTATTTTTATTGTTATGACATGTTGCCAGCAGAGTTCCATACAAATGAATAGCATAAAAAACTATCAGCTACATTAATGTGATTAGAATAATTGTAACTAATGTGTTATATAATTAGAGAAATATGTAATCACATTACTGAGTACAGTGTAATTCCGTGTAATTTGCAGAAGAGTAAAATCAGCACATTTATTACCAAAAGCACATTAAACAAAAAAAAAAACAAACAATAATGTTTTGGTGTCCTTTCTAGGTGTACAGAGAGACAGTATTGTAGGAGCTTCTGTTTGTGCAAAAGACGGGAATAAAAAATTATGCTTTCAAGATGCAAAATGATGAAAAAGAAAACAAAGGGTTGCTATTTTTCACATCAAAGAGCATGTAACAAACTCTGAAATCTATCAGAGCACGATGTTGGAAATGCTAAATTAAACACAGTTGGAAGACTTTAATAGATGAGCTATTCTTACAGTCTGCAGTAGCTCTCTCTCTCTCTCTCTCTCTCTCTCTCTCTGTCTGTCTACTGAAGTTATCCCTCAGCGACTGCATACCAGTTAACCTTCTCAATTCAACACGCTCCTCACCACTGTATCTTCTCTTGATGTCACTGAAAAAGACTTATTACTGATGTATGTGATGGTGCGCACTTCCAAAACACACCTCCCAGTGGTGGCAGGGAAAACAGAAATGGGAGGACATCATAACTCATCTAAGAACAACAGGAGAGTGAGGTGGAATGGTGATGGCTCTCATGGCCTGGTCTCCCCAGACTCTTCGGGAGCTTATTTTTATTAATATGTTGTGGACGAATGTGCACACACCAGCTTTCAGGTTACTAATGTACCCACAGAGTTCAAGGGTATAAAATCAGCAGACTCCTGGGTTATGGAGCTCTTCACTTAGAAGAGAAGCAGAGGAAGCAGCCTTTCAACCTTAGTCACCAGAAAATTAATCAATGCTCACTGAGTTCAATAAAAACAATCAAACAAAGTTTTCCATCCACTATCTTAACTGCTTAAGCCAGTTCAGTGTTTTGGTGAGTCCCCTTACACTCCATTGGAGGCTGGGCAGGGCATTACACTTTTATAACCAAAGCCAGGACATAGCACCAATCTATGGCTGGACACATGCAAAGATACATACAGTATACTCAAGTGAGGGCAATGTTGAGTAACCAATTCACCTGATCTCTGTTTTGAACTGTGGGAGGAAAACCACACAGATACGGGGAGAACATGGAAACTCCAAGAGTCCAGATCTGAGAAGCAAACATATTAATTATCATGCCTCCCCCAATTGTAGCTTATCATTCAAGAAATGTTTCATGCTCATGCTCTGACTCTCTCTCTCTCTTTATATACACTGCTCAAAAAAATAAAGGCAACACTAAAATAACACATCCTAGATCTCAATGAATAAAATATTCCAGTTGAAAATCTTTATTTATTACATAGTGAAATGTGTTGAGAACAAAATAACATAAAAATGATCAATGTAAATCTAAATTATTACCATGCAATCATACTCAAAATCTCATACCACCCTCATGGAGTCTGTTTCTGACAGTTTGAGCAGAAACATGGATATTAGTGGCCTGCTGGAGGTCATTTTGCAGGGCTCTGTCACTGCTCCTCCTGTTCCTCCTTGCACAAAGGAGGAGGTAGCGGTCCTGCTGCTGGGTTGTTGCCCTCCTATGCCCCCCCCCATGTCTCCTGGTGTACTGGCCTGTTTCCTGGTATCTACTCCATGCTCTGGACACTGTGCTGACAGACACAGCAAACCTTCTTGCCAAAGCTCACATTGAAATATGCCATCCTGGATAAGCTGCACTACCTGAGCAACTTCAGTGGGTTGTAGACATCACCTCATGCTACCTCTATGGTGACAGAACTGACAGAATGCAAAAGTGACCAAAACATCAGCCAGAAAGGATGAGAACAGAGAAAAGGTCTGTGGTCACCACCTGCAGA
>BRDA01064974.1:3225-21836 GCA_036984385.1 Crenuchus spilurus
AATTGACATACGAGTAGTTTAAGGGACACTTAAATTTTACGATGTCTCTCTTAAGGGGTTTTTAATAAAATGGGATTATAAATAACTTTAGACTTTACCATCAAATCAGTCTGTCAACTAGGTTGCCTGTAGGGATTTTTAACGTCCAGCAGGTGTCAGTATTCAGTGACACAGTATCGACACAGTATCGATACAGTTTTGATATGTGTCAAAACACTTCATGATGCCTCATCTACCCATAACTAGTTCTGAGAAAAACATGCCTGATTGTGAGCCTTGTCCCCCACCTTTCTATTAATGTGGATATAAACTGTTCGTTAACTTTTTAATAAACCAGAGAGCTTTTGACATTGAATGCGTCTCTGTGTGTATCATCTCTCTCAAAACATCTCTCTCAAAACAAAATATTTCCATTTCAGATTTCAATAAATATTAGGGTAAAATAATTTTTGGGGAATTCTCTCTGTAGCATTTTAAATTCACAGGGAATTTGATGAGCATACAGTTAAAGTTAAAATGACCAAGTGTAATCAAAGTATCAAAGTGTTTGCATTTCCTAAGTGGAGTTTAAGAGTCTAACAGCTTCTACAATGAAGCTGTTCCTCAATCTGGTGGTTTTACACTTTATGGACCGCAGCCTCCTGCCAGAGGGGAGCGGGACAAAAAGTGAGTGTGCTGGGTGAGTGGGGTCCTTCATGATGCAGGTGGCCCTTTTCCTTCATCTAGAGGTGTAGATGTCCATGGTGGTGGGGAGGCTGACACCAACAATGTTCCGTGCAGCTTTCACCACCCTCTGCAGAGATTTCCTGTCTGCAGCAGAGCAGCTGTCATGCCACACTGTGATGCTGGAGCACAAGACACTCTCCATCATACATCTGTAGAAGGATCTGAGAAATGAGGTTCCGAGACCAGCTTGCCTCAGCCGTCTGAGGAAGAAGAGCCGCTGATGTGCCTTCTTGACCAGAAGTTGTTGAGCCAGGGCTGAGGGTTAAGGTGGAGGAGGAGATGTTGTGAATCTTAACAGACTGTGGTCTGTTGGTCAGGAAGTCCAGGACCCAGTTGCATAGGGAAGTGTTCAGTCCGAGTGAAGAGAGTTTGTGAGTCAGGGTCTGAGGGACCGTTGTGTTGAAGGCTGATGTGAAGTCCACAAAGAGCAAATGGACATAGGAGTCATTCTGTTCCAGGTTGGTGAGGGCGGTGTGGACCACAGAGGAAATGGCATCCTCTATAGAATGGTTCTTCCTGTAGGCATATTGATGGGGATCCACAGTGATGTCGATGGTGGCTTTGATGTGGGACATAACAGGTCTTTCGAAGCACTTTGTGACTATCGGTGTGAGGGCTATTGGCCGGTAGTCATTCAGACCTGGCACTGTGGAGCTCTTCGGGATCGGGATGATGGTGGTCTTCATGCAGGTGGGGACAACTGCCTGGCTGAGGGAGGCATTAAAGATGTCTGCCAGGACTAAAAAGAGCTGATCTGTGCAGTCCTTTAACACCCGAACGGGGATGTTGTCGGGACCGGCCACCTTTCGAGGGTCGATTATCCTAAGAGTCCTTCCAGGTGTCACGCTGATGGGTGTCGGGGAGGGGGTTTTGGGGTTCTCCAACCGGGCGTAGAATTTGTTGAGAGCCTCAGGCAAGGAGGGGTCGTTGGGGCATTGAGCATCCTTTGATTTGGAGTCTTTGATGCACTTTATGCCCTTCCACACATGCATATGCAGCTTTTACCCTCTTTACACCTGTAGTCAGCTCTGTTCTAGTCTTTCTGAGTCCTTGTGGGTCGCTGAACCTGAAAGCTGCATCCCTAGCTTTCAGCAGGGAACGCACCTCTGCATTCAGCCACAGGTCACAGTCTTGGTGGTGATGACGTCACCTACACATTCGCTGATGTACCTGAGGACAGCAGATGTATAATCCTCCAGGTCCAATTCCCCCTCACTCTCAGCAGCCTCCTAGAAAACCTGCCAGTCTGTGCAGTTGAAGCAGTCCTGCAGCACAGCGTCTGCATCGCTGGGCCAAACAGTGATGGTCTTTTGTGTGGGTAAGGTTTCTGGGGTATGTTTTGTTTTGTCTCCAGGATAAAATCTGCAAGATTTTATATAAGTGCTTATGTGGAATTTCCGTTTAGTTACCAGAGGCGGGTCTGCTGACTCCAAAAAGTTAAAATGAACAACAAATAAAGTTTGCAAAGTTACATCTAAAGAAACCTCAACATTTTTAATCATGTGGACAAAACAGACAAAAGTGAATATGTCAGAAACAAAATATAATTTAAGACATGTCATGTCATGTCACACTCCATCATCGCTTTGCGATTGTAGGCTGCACAGACGAGTCACTTCTCTCCAATGCCCTCTGTCACTCGTTGCTAGTAGCAGGCTAGCACCTGATAATCCAGTCCATCATTTAATAACATTATCAATCATTGTGGTGGAAGGTTGATTATTAAGTGAATACTGAATTCTACTGTTTTTAGCAAGTGATATGAGTGTGTTTGTGTATGTGAAAGACAGATACTCACGGTCATTGTTACCTCCGCTCTCCATCACCCCATAAGGAGGGGCAAGTAGCCCTGCCATGTACTGTCTATATTTCTGTAACACACAATACTACAAGTTAGAATCACACCAATACAGTAATAATAAACAATGATAATGATAATGATAATAATAATAATAATAATAATAATAATAATAATAATAATAACTGTTTTCAACATAAGGCTATTTGCATGAAATTAAAAATGGTACCAATTATGATCATTTTTGAGAAGAAAATGTTTTTGACAAAGTGCTTAATAATTATGATTGACTTTACTACATTTTCTATACTTTGAAACATTTTGAGAATATTCAATATTTTCAAAATGTTATCTTGCAATTTTTTTAAATAACAGGGCTTACAGGGCTCTGTGTACATTTACAATAAAAATGGCACTGTAAAACCTGATAAAGAGTGAACTGGTAATCACTGAGGTATTTTGACCCAAAAAAGTAGATTTCATT
This sequence comes from Crenuchus spilurus, assembly GCA_036984385.1. NCBI lineage: Eukaryota > Metazoa > Chordata > Actinopteri > Characiformes > Crenuchidae > Crenuchus > Crenuchus spilurus. Next base: position 6,234 of record BRDA01064974.1, read on the forward strand.
AAAAGACAACTGTAAAAACTCACATTTCTAAAACAAAGACAAAGCAAATATTGTACCTCATTTTGTTATAAATAGTATATTTTAGTCAACACACCCATTTCAACTCTGCCAACGCTTATTAAATGTGACCCCGCCAGGGAAAACCAGGTCAAAGTCTTTTTTTTTTTTCCAAAAATTTTATTAAAAAAAATTTAAGTTTTGTTTTCAATCAAATATGTACTATTATAGATATCTGAGACTATTATCTATCATTTACAGCAATAAAACTGAGTGGCTAAGTTTTGTTGCTAATGTGAGTGACATGATATTGACACGATATCTCAATAAGTTGCCCAGTGACTTTGGCCTGGTTTTCCCTTGCAGGGTCACAAATACTAGATAAGTTGAAAAATATATTTCATAAAAGGAGTTAAAGAATTTTTTAATGTTTTAGAGACAAATAATTCTCACAAGGCCAGCATCTTTTTTGCTCTGCCTCTATGGTGTTGTAACCAGTGCCATAATCACTGAAAGCTATGTAAACTGAAATTCAATTTCGACAGAATCCAGGTTCATGTTTAATCACTGTTTCAGCCATGGCTAAAATTCAATAATGTCAAAGCCTGTTATTCAGAATTTGCATATTATATTTTTTCTATTGCTTTATTTATGTGTTCAGTAATTACTGTCTCCTTTAACCAGTCACTTTCAGATGCTGTTGTTTCACCCTGCCTCAAAAGCAGCCATTACCATTAGCCAGTCCCCAAGCAGCCTGCAATGACCAGCTTAAATGATAACAGACCCATCACCCTCACTCCCATTGTAACAAAGTGCTTTGCGAAAATGATACTGAAGCACATTAAGACCAGCACCTCTGACACCACTGACTCCCACAAATTTGCTTACAGGGAAAACAGGTCCACATCACCATTACTCTCCACTCATCCCTACAACATCTCAAACATAGAAGGACTTATGAATGGATGCTGTTTGTTGATTACAGCTCTACCTTCAACATGATCTTCCCGGACATACTCATGAAGCTTTTCTAGACACCCAAGGACGCTTTACAATCAACACACTCCATTTACACACACCGGTGAGAAGCTGCAGCCAATCGCGCACAGCGTACTCTCAACCGGAAGCGACCGTCCACCTGGAGGACTGCATCGAGCACTAGGGGGATCACCCAGGACAGAGTGCCAACCATATCTGGGCATACATACATACATTCATTCATTCATACACACCAGGGTAATTTTAGAGTAGCCAATCCACCTGATCTCCATGTTTTTGGACTGTGGGAGGAAACCGGAGACCCCGGAGGAAACCCACGCAGACACGGGGAGAACATGGAAACTCCGCTCAGATACGGACTTGAACCCAAGACCTCAGCGCTGAGAGGCGAATGTGCTAACCACTAAGCCACCGTGCCGCCCATAAGTATAATGTGTATGTATGTATGTATGAAGCTGCTCCACCTTGGTCTCTCCTCTCACCTCTATTCCTGGATCATAGACTTCCTCACCAACCGTTCCCAGTGTGTCAGGTTGGACCCCTACCTCTCCTCCACCATCACACTCAGCACTGGCTCAGCACAGGGCTGTGTGTTAAGCCCTTTACTCTACTCATTCTACACCCATGAAAGTTCATCCTCCTACCCCACCAATTCTATAATTGAATTCACAGATGACGGTCTGATCTCAGGAGGGGGTAAGCCTACAGATGAGATCAGCAAGCTGACACTGTGATGTTCATCAAATGACTTGTTACTCAACACAAACAAAACCAAAGAACTGATCCTGAACTTCTAGGAAGAGCAGAGCTGACCACCAACCTGTCATTATAAATGAAGACTGGTAGAAATCATTCATAGTTTTAAATTTCTTGGAATGCACATCTCTGACAACCTCACCAGTGTTCTGAAAAAATGCAACCATCCATCCTGCTTATCTGTGTCTGGGTCATGGGGGTAGCAACCTAAGAAAAGTAGACCAGGCATCCTTCTCCCCAGCCACCTGTTTCAGCTTTAATGGGAGGATCCCAAGGCATTTCCCCAGGGTCTTCTCCCAACTGCACATGCCCACATCAAATCACACAAGGTGTCCAGGAGGCATCTTTAACATGTGCCCAAACCATCTCAACTGGTTTCTCTCAACATGGAGGTGCAGTGGCTCTACTCCAAGCCTTTCTCTGATGTCTGAACTCTTCAACATATCTCTAAGGGAGAGCCCAGACACCTTACAAAGAAAGCTCATATTCAGCCACTTGTATCCGCGATCTCATTTTTTCGATCACTACCCAAAGCTCATGACCATAGGTGAGGGTTGAAATGTAAACTGACCTGTAAACAGAGAGCTTTGCATTCTGGCTTAGCTCTCTCTTCACCAAGACAGACCAGTACAGAGCCTGGCACAGAGAGTGCATCACTGTGGATACTGAACCAATCCACCTGTCAATCACCCACTCCCTCTTACCCTCACTCATAAAAAAAGATTCACAGAATCAGTGACAAAGGGCAGCCCTGGAGGAGTCCAGCCTCAACTGGAAACCAGTCTGATTTAATACCCACAATGTGAACCAAGCTCCTGCTTTGTTTGAATAGGGAGTGGATAGCCCTTACCAAAGAGCCCAGAATAGACTTTACTGGTGAGGCTGAGAAGTGTGATATGCCTATAGTTGGAACACATCCTCCAGTCCCCTTTCTTAAAAATGTGGACCACCACACATGTCTGTTAATTTAGGGGCACTGCCACTGATGTCCACACAATGTTGCTCAGACGTGTCAACCAAGACAGTCCTGTAACATCCAGAGCCTTGAAAAACCCTGGGTGTACCTCATCCACCCCGGGGACCCTGCCACCAAGAAGTTTTTTGACTACCTCAGCCTGAGTGATGGGCAAGTCACCCCCAAGGTCCCCAGACTCTTCTTCTCTTGAAGATGTGCAGATGGGATTGAGAAGGTCCTCAAAGTATTCCTTCCAACAGTCAATGATGTCCCTAGTCGAGGTCATGGTGGGAAACTGCTTTGCCCTCCCGTGCTGTCTGACCATTTGCCAGAATATTTGAGGAGCCATCTGATAGTCATTTTCCATGGCCTCACCAAACTCCTCCCATATTCATGTTATTGCCTTAACAACAGCCAAAGATGCAGCCTACTTGGCCCTTTGGTACTCGTCAGCTGCCTCTGAAGTCCCACAAGACAACCAGGCCAGATTGGACTCTTTCTTGAACTTGACAACCTCCCTCACCTGGGGTGTCCCCCACCAGGTACAGGGATTGCCACCCAACAAGCATCAACTGCCTTGCTGCTACAGCTCCAGTCAGCTGCCTCCTCAATGGAAGCTTTGTTCTTCTTCCCAATCACATCTCTCCAGGTCGCACTGATGTTGCTCATGTGAGCAGTGAAGTCCCCAGTGGAAATGTTTGCCAGCAACCCCTCTAAAGACTCTTAAGAAGGCTGGGTATTCTGAACTGCTGTTTGGTGCAAAAACACAAACAGTCAGAACCCTTTCCCCAACCCAAAAGCGTAGGGAAGCTACCCTCTCATCCACACAAAGGTACTATGAGCAAGCCTAACCCTGCACGACGCCACTCACCATGGACAATTCCAGAGTGTCCAGTCCCTCTCATAAAGATTGGTTCCAGAGTCCAAACTGTGCATTGAGGTGAGCCAGACTATCTAGCTGGTATCTCTCAATCTCATACACCAGCTCAGGCTCCTTTCCCACAAGAGAGGTTACATTCCATGTCCCAAAAGCTTGCTTCAGTAGCCGAGTATGGGAACGCCAAGGCTTTCGCTTTAGGTCACCACCCAAATCACACAGTACCAAACCACCATTACTGCCTCCCTCACAGGTGGTGAGCCCATATGACAGGTGACCCATGTTGCTCCTTCGTGTATTTAATGACATCATTTGCTGTAGAGGGATAAATATTTACATCTATTTCAAATGTTCTTTTAGGTACATTGTGTTTAAACATTAAGATTTTTTTCATATGTTTGTTGACTAACTGGAGACATTCAGCTCATTTTTGCTCCTTAAAAACTCTGCCTTTTGTAATGAATCATGACTACAATCACCTGTTGACATCTTTGATCATTTTATTAACTTTATTACTAGCCTTAAAGTGCTCCTATCTCAACATTTTTTAGAATGTGTTAGTTACAGGCTTGAAATCCAGGAATAGATGTATATTAACAAGTGAAATAAAGTTGACCAGACAAAGCATGAAATATAGACTCATAGGTAGAAATGCATAAAGTAGAGTTTTTCAGTATATTTACTCCCACAGGTGCAGGACCGTCCGTTAGTAAGGAGAAAAGAGGACAGTATGTGGTGTCATACAGTGGTTTGCAAAAGTATTCACACCCCTTGAACGTTTTCTCATTTTGTCACCTTACAAACACAAATTTAAATGTATTTTATTTAGATTTTAAGTGATAGACCAACACAAAGTAGCACATAATTGTGAATTGGAATTAAATTTATACATGGTTTTCAAAAATGGAATGAAATAAAAATCTTAAAACTGTGATGTGCAATAGTATTCAGCCCCCTGTACTCTGATACCTCTAAACAAAATCCAGTGCACTCAACTGCCTTCAGAAGTCACTTAATTAGTTAATCCAGCTGTTTGTAATTTAGTCTCAGTATAAATACACCTGTGAAGGCCTCAGTGGTTTGTTAGAGAACACCAGTGAATTGAACTGCAAACCTACCAAGACATGGCCATCCACCTAAACTGACAAATTGAGCAAGGAAAGCACTGGTCAGAGACGCAGCCAAGAGGCCCATAGTCACTCTGGAGGAACTGCAGAAATCCACAGCTCAGGTGGGGGAATCTGTACAAAGGACAACTATAAGTTGTGCACTCCACAAATCTGGCCTTTATGGAAGAGTGGCAAGAAGAAAACCATTGTTGAAAGAAAGACATAAGAAGTCCCGTTTGCAAGCCTACATGGCTTCTGGCAAACCGTAAACGACACTTCTTTTGTCTTTCTTTCTGTGAGTACACCACATAGAGGGCTCAAACAATCAAAGTAAGCACACTATGAGTAAGCAACCAATCATATAAATATTGTCCCCCCCATCCCCCCCACAAAAACATATCTGCCCTGTGTGATTGTGTGTGTGCCAATGCAGCTGAGGGAACAGCTGTCTGCATATGAGTATTCCACCCTTTTCTAGTAAACACAACACACAGTCATACTCATTTAAAACTTTGTCTCAGAATCTTCTACTACAGGACACCTGCATGTTTTCTTATTTTGCTTCATTAAGAACCAGTAGCCATAAACTGAATCTACCAGACCAGTTTTATGTAACTAAATTATTAATATTTGTATTTATTTGTATTCCTACATTACTCTATAACACAAATGCTGGAAGCCCATCTCAGAGTACAACACTGAACAGTAAATGAGGCAACACTAACCATTATATAAGGAACAGAATTTTGCACATAGTCATGGACAGTACAATGTCAACCACTATTACCGTCTCCCTCAATGTCATTCAAAACACTGCTTACTTGGTCCCCTTACATTCTGTTATGCAGGCGACACCCAGATTTACCTACCCCTATAAAAAGATCTGTAAATTCTCTGTGAAATGCTTGGAAGATGATAGAGCCTGGATGTCTTTTTTAAACCTAAATGAATCAAGGACAGAAATAATCCTGTTTGGAACAAATGGTCATAATACCTCTGCCTGGGATTTATGGTGCTGGCTGGGTGTCATTCATTAGACCCTCTACCAAAAATATTTCATATTTTGCTAACTACCTCCTGCCAGTATGCAGACTTGTCACCATCCAGGATGAGTCAGATGATTGTAGTGTTGTCCGCAAATTTCAGATAAAAGGAATTACAGTGAGCTGGGAGAGCTCTGAGAAGAGAATTTCCGGGATGATAGTGTTAAACATTGAGCTGAAATGCAGAAACAGAATTTTTTCTTATGACCCAGGGTCTTTAAGATGTTACAGGATATAATGCACTCCCAAGTTTACTGCATCCTCCAAAGACCTGTTTGCCTGTAGACAAACTGCACGGGGTAAAGCAGATAGTCTGTAACATCTTTCTGTTGGGCCAACACCAGCTGTTCAGAGGACTTCATGACCACAGATGCCAGAGCAATGGGCCTGTAGTCATTCAGCCCTGTGATGGAGGTTTATTTTGGGATTGGGATAATGGTGGATCATTTGAAGCATGAAGACATACAGCTCCAGGGATCTGTTGAATATTTTTTAAGATTGGAGCCAGTTGGTCACCACAGGTTTTTGCAGGCATGAGCCTGGACTTGGTGTCTTCCTGGTCTTTTGTCTCATGAAGAGCCAGCTCACATCATGACATGTAGTCTGAGTGACAGGGGGAGAAAGAGATGGTGGAGGGTTGTCAGAGGTGTGATGGAGATGCTATGTTGTAGAGAGGAGTGAATCTCAAACCGACAATAGATGATGTTTAGGTCATCAACCAGGTCTTTGTTAGCCTCGACATGGGGGATGATCTATACCTCACAATGTTTTGGAGGCCTTTCCACACTGATGCAGGGTCACAGACTGTTTTCTGAATAGAAGTTCTTGACCACTCTGATTTCCCTGGTTAGTATGTTTGTGGACTTCTTGCAGAGCCATGTTTATAGTTCTTTGCACATGCACCTTAGCCTGACAACACTGCTTCAGATTTGTTGTGAACCAAGGTTTGTTGTTACTGTATTTGCAGAAGGCCTTGGTTGGCACACGACTTCACAAACACGCAAGTTGTCAGTGTCAGTAAATTTTCAACTGCAGCTTCAAGATAACTCCAATCAGTGCATTCAAAACAGTCCTGCACACCTTGCAGCTGATTAGGTCAACTGATTAATATAGTGATCTATGCAAATATACATATTCTTTAATCAGAAATGTCTGTCTGACTAGCATGAAAACAGAAGCAATTTAAGGATCTTTGCATCTTAAACACTTCCCATGTAGAACAGTATATTTTCTCTATGGATGCTGTCACATAAGTTGAATAAAATAATTTGCAGCATGATTATTCTCTCTCAATTCATTCATATTTATTTACATTTAATTTTTATTTAGCTTTAATAAAATACCTCTATAATGAATATTGTTGTGTTACACAAATACCCGTTGTCATGCCCCTCCGCTACAACTTCCCTGCCATGACTCTCATACTTGTGTTTTGTGCCCCATGTCACTGTGTCCCACCCTTGTCCTGTCATCAGGTCTCATTAGTGTTCACAACTCAACCCCATTTATAGTTTACCCTTGATTTCTTATGCTATTTAGCCCCTTGTGTTTCCCTGGACTTTTGTCAGTCTTTTAATGCATTAGTCACAGAGTTGTCAGTTTAGGTTTGTGAACACATTTGTGTTGTGAGTGTTAATAAACGTGTAGAAAATGGGTGTAGAAAATGTTCCTCTGCCTTTGATATTACATCCTCCTGTGACAGGAGCTAAATAATCTCCACATGCCAGGGTTTCATTGTGCTTCAACCAAGAGTAGACAACACCCTTATTTTACTCTGGCCAGGGTAGCTGGTAACAAAATCAGAGGTGGGAACACAGTTTGTGAACAGATCTACAGAAGATCTGCCATATTTGTCCCAAATGCTTTATTACCTGAGGGTGTAACCTCCAATCTCCAAACAGGGTGTTCCCCTTGGGGAGGGGATATGGAACAGTACAGTTGTGTCCAAATGTTTTGAGAAAGGCACAAATTTTGGTTTTCACAAAGTTTGCTGCCTCAGTTTTTTTTCAGATGTTTCGTTTTCTTTAACACTGGAAAGGCTGAGGTTTTTTGAGATCGTGAGGAATTTTTGAAAAATTCCCCTCCCTCTTGTGTGCTATCAGCGAGCTATTGTTATGTTAACGATCGCCAGGATATCATCCCCCGCAGGCGAGCCTTCTGAGAAGGCTCAAAGGAAGAAAGAGTGTGCAGTGTGTGTATGGTATTATTTATTTCATTATAGAAAAAATAAAGAAACTGTATTTTTTTGTTGTAATTTAGGTATAATTTTCTATTATTACATGAAACACCTCAGTAAACAACTAAAATTTAAAATGTATCTTTATTTATATCATTATTATAATTTCCTCAAAAACCTATGTTGTATTTTGGGACTATGCACCCAAGATTTTCATTCACATTCACATCAGTGAAAGGGGATTTGACAATAAAGCTGATTTGATTTAAAATAAAATGTAATTTCAGTGGAGACTGTACATATATGTTATATGTTATTGTGTTATTTATTTTATTATTGTCAGGACTGAGTGTGTGTGTGAAGATATTACATGTTCATTGTATTGTGTAGATGTATTTTCGTTTCATCATTGAAAAAATAAAGAAATAAATATTTTTTTCTGCAAGTGTTTATTTTGAATAATACATAATACAGAATAAGAATTAGAACCAGAAGTTCAGCAGTCACTAGAATCAGAATAAGCAGTTCAGCAGTCACCACACACCCAGGGCTCGTTGTTTCTACATTTTCGACAGGTGTATCTGTCACAACGTGCACACCGTGTTGTGCTGTGGTTCCTGTTACAGTGCTTCTGGACCTGGCACTGCATCTTCTTCCCAGGAGCAGGAGCAGGCGGCAGATGTTTTTTTGTCATGGCTTTTTCCAACATCAGCAAGGCCAAGTATGAAGTCTCTCCTGCTTTCAGTGGACCCGGTGCATGCCTTGAACAACACATACGCATTCAGCGCCACCAGGTCAAGCATGTTGTAGAAGACCGCAACGGGCCACCTGCGTGTGCCTGCACGCACCGAGTATTAACGCACCATCTGATCCATGATGTCCACACCACACTGCAAAATATTCAGAGAAATGAATGTTAAGATTTTGGAAAACAAATGTGTGACATGTATAACATAAATACATAATATAAATACATGGAGCCAGTGCAGCAACATTATTTATATACATATATAGTATTATTTATACATACCTTCAAGCGGTTGCAGTCCGTGATGGTGTTTGACTTCCTTTTCGGCCCATCAGCAACTTATACACGTTGGTGCATAGTGCTGAGAACGCAGACAGCCTTGTTCTTCTTGGAGGCATACTGTCAGAATGGCACTGCCCGATCTATACACATCAGAGTTCTTTCCTGCCCTTGGAGTTCTTGGCTGGAGGAAGAATCTCTCTTCTAATGGTGTTCATCGTGCCAAGCAGAGTTGTACTGTGGTTGAGCAGTCTGCCAGCCAGAGCCATCGACGTGAAGAAATTGTCCATGGTGACCATTCTGTGTTTTCCCAGATATGGTTTCATGAGCTTCATCACGACGTTGTCCGACAGCCTTTCACCCTTGGGACGACTGGGATCCTTTCCCAAATATGGCATGGCATTGCACATATATTTTGACTACAGGTCTGCAGCAATCCAGAACTTTATGCCGAATTTATCCGGCTTCGTTGCGATGTACTGCGTGAAAGGACAGCGGACCTTGGTTGGAAACAGTTGCTCATCAACAGTGATGTTTTGTCCGGGTACGTAATACAGTTGACAGTTACGTACCAAACGATGCCAAATGTCTGAAACTGCAGCAAATCTGTCAGTCTTCATACGTTCGGCGCGGGTGCTCTTGTTATCAAACCGGAGATACCGCATGATTTCTCTGTAGCGGTCACGGGACATAGTGTCCTGGATTGGAGCCACAGGATACTTCTTGGCAGAGTGTTGCTCACAGAAACAGAATTGCAATGAAGACCATCAGCTCGCTGACTGAAAGGCTCCAGCTGCCATCTGTTCTGCGGCCTTCACGGACTGTGCAGTCGGTGATGGCCATGAGCATCTCAATTCTGAACAAACACAGAAAGCTCTGCAGTCTGCTCGTTATCTTACGCTGCATGACAGAAAAGAAATGAAAAAATGTTAATTACAACATAAACAGCAGTCAAAACAAGAAGTAAACGTCAACTTTACATACACACAAAAATAAACAAAAGCTTTAGCACATTACCTTGGCATGCTCTGTAGGCCCTGCTTTCTCCTGAAATGTAAATCTTGTGCTGCATTCACCAGGAAGGCGTTCAGCGTTTACAATCTCCCAAAAAGTCCCATCCTTTGCTTTCACACCAGGACCCGGTGTTTTCTGCTTCTTTTTGGGAGGGCTGGGCTGCTCTTCATCCGATGAGGTGGCACTGGCTTCCTCGTCTGCTGACTCATCAGACTCTAAGTCAAATGCCTCTGCTTCCCCTCCATCGGAGTCGACGTCGTCCATAGCACACAGCAATGCCAAAGCCTCAGAAGGAGTGTAGGTCTTCTTGCTTGCCATCTTGTTTCAAAAGAAATGATCCGTACTGTACATCTGTGCTTCACTTATATTCTGACTCAAACAGGTGTGGATCCATTTGCATCACAGATGTAAATTGCTCTGGATAATTGATGCTGCTAAGTAAATGGCTGTTCTTTTCAGTGCAGGTGCATTTGCAGGTAGAAACAAAAATGCTGGTCCAATCGTGATACACGGCAATTTATACATTTAGAACACAAAGAGCAATGTGATAATGGGCCGGTGCACAATTGTGAATACTCTGATACCCGAGATTTTCACTCACCTTCACATCAGTAAAATGTGATTTGACAATAAAGTTGATTTGATGTAAAATAAAATGTAATTTCAGTGGAGACTGTACATATATGTACAAACTCTGTTGTGATAAATAAATGTATAATAAACTATCATACGTCTGTGTGTGCTCACACAGGCTGTTTGTAAGAGAAGCAAAACTAGGGGGCCATGCTAAAACGCTCTAAAACAATCTTAAATGAATAAATAAATACATTTTCTCTGTGTTCTTCGTTTGATTTTAAAATATAGTATTTTGAGCGTCTTTCTGTGAAACTGACCTGAGTGTCTGACATATTTTCCTCACTTTGCCCAGGAGACGGCAATGCATAAATAAATCTCTAAAACGATCTAAAATTAATAAATAAATACATTTTCTCTGTGTTCTTTGTTTGATTTTAAAATATAATATAGTATTTTGAGTCTCTGAGTTTCTGAGATATTTTCCTCACTTTGCCCTGGAGAGTTTGTCATGTAATTAGCATAACAATAGGTCACTAATGGTCTCTCAGCAGGGAGGCGGGCGAAGCGGAGGATTTTCCCCTGACGAGAACATTTCACTGCATCCGCGCTTCCCATGTTAAGGCAGTCATGTTTCCCCTCCTGTCAGTGTCATCCCTGTGTCTCGTGCTGCCCTCTTCCTTTCATGTTGTGCACTGCATCTCCTTATCACTAGCAAGGCTGAAGTTTTTGAGATTCTGAGGAATTTCTGAAAATCCCCCTCCCTCTTGTGGGCTATCAGCCAGCTATTGTTATGTTAACTATTGCTAGGATATCATCCCCCACAGGGTTTAGGCCAGTTAGTTTCAGTGTCTATGTAAAGCAAAAATAATCCATTGAAAGCAAAAATAATCCATTGTATTTTATTTAGTTAGATAACAGGGAAATGAAACAAAATATTTTTTATTATACATTTATTTTATCATAAAAAATAACACAATATATAACAATAACACACACACTGCTATAATTACAATCTATAATTTGTTACATTTCCATGTTATCTAATGAAATAAAATACAATGGATAATTTTTGCTTTACATAGACACTGAAACTATAATAATTATTATGGCAGCTTGCGCGCAGACTCACACACAGAATCAGATGGAGAGGCCCGGTTGTATGATCTAAATGATCTAAAATGAATAAATAAATACATTCTCTCTGTGAGTTTCGTTTCATTTTGAAATATAATATAGTATTTTCAGTGTCTTTCTGTGAATCTGGACTGATTTTCTGAGATATTTCCCTCACTTTGCCCTGGAGACTGGCGCTGTGTTTTGTGACGAGTATTTCCGCGGCTTTGCCGTGAAGATTCCAATGCATAAAAAATGGTCTAAATGAATGAATAAATACATTCTCTCTGTGAATTTTTTTTTCATTTTGAAATATGATGTATTATTTTCAGTGTCTTTCTGTGAATCTGGACTGATTTTCTGAGATATTTCCCTCACTTTGCCCTGGAGACTGGCGCTGTGTTTTGTGACGAGTATTTTCTTGGCTTTGCCGTGAAGATTACAATACATTAAAAAACGGTCTAAATGAATGAATAAATACATTCTCTCTGTGAGTTTCGTTTCATTTTGAAATATAATGTATTATTTTCAGTGTCTTTCTGTGAATATGGACTGATTTTCTGAGATATTTCCCTCACTTTGCCCTGAAAACGGCAATGCACAAATAAATCTATAAATCTAAAATGGTCTAAAAGTAATAAATAAATACATTTTCTCTGTTCTTTGTTTGATTTTAAAATATAATATAGTATTTTGAGTGTCTTTCTGTGAAACTCGACTGAGTTTCAGAGATTGCTTTCTGTGACTTTCTTTCCCTCACTTTGCCTGGAGCGTTTGTCATGTAATTAGCATATCAATAGGAGGCTAATCGTCCTCCAGCAGGGTGGCGAGCCAAGCGGGGGATTTACTCCTGACGACGGTTTTCGTAGCATCCGCGCTTTAAGTGTTATATGGTCCGTTTCCTGTCAGTCAAGTCACGTCCCTGTAATGTTTTGTTTGTGTTCAGTTTAATAAATCCAATTTTCCTTTTATCTCCGCATCTGCATCCATATTTTCCTCACTTCAGCCGCTGCCTAACAATGACCAGTCTCCAGGATGCAGCGGAGATACAAGAGATCATAGAACAACAAATGCAATTCATTCAGGTTCTGCGAGATCACTGGGTGAAGGATGTATGCTGGATGCTATAAAGGCTAGGGAGCTCCTTGGGGAGATCCCTCCCACCCTGCTGCTGAATCAGCTCTGCACTGTCTAGCTGCCCCTCCCTCAGCTCTCCAGCCTGCAGCAGCTGTGACGTCATCTGCCTCCACCCAGCACTTGAGGCAGTCATGGCTGCAACTGCCTTCATAGTCCAGACTCCAGTTGTTGAGGCAGCAACCACCTCCACCCAGACACCTCCACCCAGACCCCAGCCACCAAGTCAGCAGCAACGCCAGAGGTTGCCTTCGCCCAGTCAGCAGCAACGCCAGAGGCTGCCTTCACCCAGTCAGCAGCAACGCCAGAGGCTGCCTTCGCCCAGTCAGCAGCAACGCCAGAGGCTGCCTTCGCCCAGTCAGCAGCAACGTCAGAGGCTGCCTTCACCCAGTCAGCAGCAACGCCAGAGGCTGCCTTCGCCCAGTCAGCAGCAACGCCAGAGGCTGCCTTTGCCCAGCCAGCAGCAACGTCAGAGGCTGCCTCCGCTCATTCAGTAGCATCTGAGGTTCCGACCACACCCACATCCCTGGTGGCCACACTCATGCCTCAGCTGACCCTGACCACATCTCAGGTGGCCAGGAGAGCCACACTTCTGTCCTCTGTGGCCAAGAGAGCCACACCTCCTTCCTCTGTGGCCAGGAGAGCCAAACCTACCCCTTCAGTGGCCAAGAGCACCATGCCCCCTTCTTTGGTAACACCACCTTTAGTGGCCAGGAGTGCTACAGTCCTTTTCGTGGCCAGGAGCACCATGCCAGGACCTTATGTGGACTTTGGGACCTCAGCCCAGTCCCTAGCAGCCAGGAGAACTGTTGGGGGCCCTTGAACATTGCCCAGCATTGCCAGTGGCTTCCAATCCTCAGAGACATATGTACTGTGCCCCAAGATGGGGCTTGAGACCACTGTCTCCCCTTAGCCACCTGCCCTCCACCCCATTTCTTCTACTTGGGGGAATATGAGGGATACCGAGGGGAGGGGGGGGTCGTCCATGTTGTGATATGTTCCATGTTTTCAGGTTCCTGTGTTCTAGTTGTTTGAGGTTCCTGTATTCTAGTTGTTCTGTGTTTTGTATTGCAGATGTCTTGTTCTTTGAGTGAGTTTTTCCTTGCCACTGTCGCCATTGGCTTGCTCACCGGGGATTAGGGATTAATGATTTGATGTGTGTTATTACTAACCCTGTAAAGCTGCTTTGTGACATCAGTTGTAAAAAGCGCTTTATAAATAAATTTGATTTGATTTGATTCTTTGTCTGGTCTTGATGTTTCTTGTTCCAGTGTTCCTTTTTCATCCCCAGTTAGCTGTCTTGAGGTTGTGATGGCTTTGAGGTGGGGAACTGTCATGCTTCCCCTCCTGTCAGTGTCATCTCTGTGTCTCGTGCTGCCCTCTTCCTGTCATGTTATGCACTGCATCTACTTATTTGGTCTTTCCTGTCAGTCATGTCATGTCTCTGTAATGTGTTCCACCTGTTCATTGTTATCTGTTCTGATTGTCTCTGTATTTAAACCCTGTTTGTTTCTTACTCCCTCACGGGTCATTTTGTCTCTTGTAAGGTTTATTATGTCTCAACTTGGTGTCTTTGTTACTTTGTCTCAGCTTTTTACCAGTTTACCAGTAAAATGTTTATTTATTCAAGTTCCTAGTTATAGTTTCTGTTTTCAGTCACAGCCCTGCCTTTTGTTTTGTTTGTGTTTAGTTTAATATATCCATGTTTCCTTTCATCTCTGAGTCTGCATCCATATTTTCCTCACTTCAGCCACTGCCAGACTTCTGCAATTCACATTGGAATACTGTATATTAGCTTGAGTGAGCAAAGTAAAAGGTAGATTTGTTTGCATGCAATCATGGTGCTCAGGTTCAGTATATATTGCAGACTGAAATTTTTGTATACTATTGCATAAAAATAAACATTTACACTGTTAAGCAAGTAAAATGAACATTGCTATTTAAAGTTTAGCCTTGTTTTTGGAGCTTTAAGGGCATACGATCAAGAAGGCAAGTGAGTGAGAGAGTGAGAGAGTGAGAGTGAGAGAGAGAAAGAGGGAGAGCTTGCCACTCTGCACCACTAAACTGATCCATAATTTATACTGTATTTTTTACTGTGTTCCCTTCAGTCCAATTATGCTTTCAGAGCTTTTTAAGTGGGGGGATGTAAATGAGCAAGACATAAGAAAGCACATATGGTTATCTGTAAACTGAGAGAAGGAGTTGATACTGTTCACACATGCAGCATTGACAACACAGACAGTTGGCAATCTTCAGATATCTGCCAAGCAAACAGAGAACTCTCTGTCTGATATTATAAACACATGCATTCAAACACACACCTTCTGTTTATTGTCAATAAGATCAGAGATTATAAAAGTTCAACAGAAACAACTGATTCTTAACAGCAGGGTTCTTGCAGGTTTCAGTGAGTTAAATTTAAGACCTTATTAAGACCTTTTAAGACCATTCTTTTATGTTATATTTAAGACCAACATGACAAACTGCCAAAAACGTTCAAATTCTATATAGAGAGGTGAAACAAGCCATCCGTAAGCTGCAAAAACAGAAAAAAACCCTTCTGAAGAATTGCTACAATATTAGGAGTGGCAAAATCTGTATTTTGGTACATCCTGAGAAAGAAAGACCTGAACGCCCATGGAAGACAACAGTGGTGGATGATCACAGAACAATTTCTGGTGAGACAAATAAAACTAGCTTTGATACAGATTACATGCATAAGATTTGAGCTTGGGCTCGACATGTTGTCAGGTGTCACAACAATAAAAATATGAATAAAGTACGTGCTTTAAACACCAGCTGCTTCACAAACACTGTCCAGCACCTT
>BRDA01064978.1:962-12289 GCA_036984385.1 Crenuchus spilurus
GTCTTCTACCAGGTGAACATCCATTCAATTTTCTCATCCGAATCCAATTACTACAATCGAAATTCTAATTTACTTAAAGCTAACATCATTAACCTAAGCCTACTCTTTTAACTTACCTACAAGTGGACCATCTTCTGCAGAGAAAAAATGCCAATTTTAATGCACATTTACTCTTAATTCATCTCAATTTACCTTCTGGATACACAATCAAATGTAAAGTTGGGCACATCACATAGTGTATTTGCAGAATGAATTAGAATTTGCTCTGTAAAGCTGAACTGAGCAGTAAATGATGTAGAAGTGAGGGGATGTTGAAGCCGTTATGTTATTCCTCTACATTTGAACTGAAGCTGAACTAAATCACTTTATGATCTATCTTTTGTTCTACAGATTTAACTCAGGGTGTGGTTAAGACAGGTGGAATGTCTCTCTCTCTCTCTCTCTCTCTCTCTCTCTCTCTCTCAGACACAAACACACACACACACACAGTTAGGCTGTTATTGTAGTGTGGATTCCTAATTTTAATATTTTGATATAATAAAGATGTTTGATGAAGAAATCTTTTATTGTTCACACAGAACTGAACACTGGCCACTTCATTAGGTACACATACATTGTATCTACACTTGTTCATTTTATCAGCTGCAGTGAGCATACAGGTGCACTTTGTAGTTCTACATTTACTGATTGTAGTCAATCTCTTTCTCTGTATACTTTAACCTCCTTTCACCCTGTTCTTCATACTCAGGACAACCACATGATCACCACAGAGTAAGTATTATTTGTGCTTTGGATCATTCTCAGCACTACAGTGACACTGATGTGGGGGTGGTGTGTTAATGTGTGTTGTAGTGGTATGAGTGCATCAAATACAGCAGAGCTGCTGATATTTTTAAACACCTCAGTGTCACTGCTGGAGTAAAAATAGATCACCATCCAGCCAACAGCGTCATGACTAGAGGACTAACACAAACTATGCTGAGTTGCAGTCTCTGACGTTACATCTACAAGGTGGGCCAACAAGACAGGCATGTTAAACAGAGTGGACAGCGCAACACCACCACGTCAGTCCTGTGCTGGTGTGAGTGAATCAGACACAGCAGATTTCCTGGAGGCTTTGTCCACTCTATTAGACACACCTGTTCCTGTCTGTCTGGTTGTTGAACTCTGGATTTAAGAGTGAAGAGGATAATCATCATTAATATTTTAAATTTACAATTAAATACAAAAGAACCAGGCACTAACTTTTACGCAAAATTGCGTGCAGAATTTACCAGCGATGTTCTGATCCAATCTAAATTAAAACTATCAGATCCAGTTCTCAATATATATTTTAACATGTTGAGTATCAGCTATTTGAATTCATGGCTGATCTGACCATTTATAATGAATTTTTAATAGAAATATTTTAGATAAGCTGTTTTCTTTAGTTTGTAATGTCTAGTTATTAACACATTTTCTTTATATGTTAGTATAAATAGATTTGAGAGACTGTTCTAAATGAGCCAGTTGACATGAATGGAGTAGAACGTTTTGTTCCACCCAAACATGTTTGTCTAGAATAAAACTTGTTTTGCTGTGAAGGGTTTTTTTACATCACAAATGTTCAGAAGACTCCAGAGTCTAATCAAATCAGTCATTATAATACTACACTGTGTGACTATTTTAGTGTTCTAATCTAATCTAATCTACTCTAGTTTTCAGTCATTATGATTCTACACTGTGTGACTATTAAATAAGTTTAAATAATAAAAGGCAGTCAGATTAATGACTTTTAAAACACTTTTGAATCTGTCTTTACAGAACCAGTTAGAAGCCAAAATAAGTGACAATGAATAAATATGCAATTGAATGCACCATCTAATAAAATTAATCAATAAAATTAAACACATCAGCTGCCTCTTTTCTGCCTCATTGACTTATTGGTAAGTATCAATGATGTAAGTCATTATAAAATACATTTTCTGCAGATTTCCAGTTGACATAAATATATTTAAAAAAATACACCCTTAGGGTAAATTCTTAAATATTCTAAATAGATTTACAGGGTTAATTATTATATACTAAACACACAGGGTACATCATTGTTTAAAAAATGTAAATACTCAGGGTATCTATGTTTTTTAATAAATAGTGTATTTTAAATGAATATATTCTACATTCTAAAGTAAATTATTATTGTTTTTAATTAATTAAAGCACATGTTTACAATCATACACACACACACACAAACACAGAGAGACAAAAACAGGGTCAGTAGCAGAAGACTGTGTGTGTGTGTGTGTGTGTGTGTGTGTGTGTGTGTGTGTGTGTGTGTGTGTGTGTGTGTGCGCGCGTGTGTATTTTAGACGTGCCCATCCATTTATGTGGAAGCTGTTTTTCTCACACATTTCAGTATTACTGCATATGTGAGCACCGTCCATTGCACTTTATGAAACTACAACTAAATATAAACCTAACCTAGGGTGACCAGACATCCTCTTTTACCCGGACATGTCCTCTTTTTGAGACCTAAAAACATGTCCAGGCGGAATTTCGCAAACATCCGGGATTTTGTTGTACTCGAGAAGCATTTCGTTCACAAACTAGTCTCGCCCTCCCCCTATTCCATTCAGTTCGCTTGAGCGAGATGTTATGCTATATTAATTGGAGGCGGGCGAGTATTAGGACCCAGCAAAAATCCAAGCACTCAATCTGAAACCTTTAGGCTGCAAACAAGCTCACTGATTGGCTCTGCCGTTTCTTGCTAATGTGTGATTGGCCATTGCCGCTGTCACTCCCTCAAACAATATCTGGACTTTCACCTCTAAGTTGTTAACATGTTGAGCATTTCTTCTGCCTGTGTCACGTCAGCTAGATGTATTTTAATATCAGAGGTTTCATATTAAAATTAATTAACATTTGAGTGTGTGTCTGTGTGCGTGTGTCTGCCAGTCTGGGATAAGCCATCAATTTACATGCCTCTAAATGTAACTGTTATCAAAATAATTCAGAATTTCTGCTTATTTTTACTCAAAAATGAGTTATAATTCTGTGTAAATAAGATCTTTTGACCATACAGTCTAAATATATGTGTAACATTGGTGATAATGAGCTGAAGTGAAGTTGACTGAAAAGGATTGGGTTATAATTTTATGCTACGTGCTTTGAACAGTTAATTTTTTTAATATGTAATAATGTATTAATATTTTATTAATGATTAATATAAATTTTATTATTCACATTTAATAGCTATTATTAGTATATTATTAGTAGTAGTATATTAGTATTGTAAGTCGCTTTGGATAAAAGCGTCCGCTAAATGCAATGTAATGTAATTATTAATATTAACTACTGTAGTTATTAATACAATATAAATCATAATTTAATTCATAATAACCTGCGATCATGCAGTCACAAGACCATAAGCAGCATTCCACAGCTGCCCAATCTTAACTCTATCCTCAGTTACCTAAATTTAACCTTAAAGCTAACATCATTAACCTAAGCCTACTCTTTTAACTTACCTACAAGTGGACCATCTTCTGCAGAGAAAAAATGCCAATTTTAATGCACATTTACTCTTAATTCATCTCAATTTACCTTCTGGATACACAATCAAATGTAAAGTTGGGCACATCACATAGTGTATTTGCAGAATGAATTAGAATTTGCTCTGTAAAGCTGAACTGAGCAGTAAATGATGTAGAAGTGAGGGGATGTTGAAGCCGTTATGTTATTCCTCTACATTTGAACTGAAGCTGAACTAAATCACTTTATGATCTATCTTTTGTTCTACAGATCTAACTCAGGGTGTGGTTAAGACAGGTGGAATGTCTCTCTCTCTCTCTCTCTCTCTCTCTCTCTCTCTCTCTCTCTCTCTTTCTCTCTCTGTCTCTCTCTCTCTCTCTCTCTCTCAGACACACACACACACAGTCAGGCTGTTATTGTAGTGTGGATTCCTAATTTTTAATATTTTGATATAATGAGCACATGGCACCAGGACACCTTAGGTCGGAGGTCGATGATCGACTTTGTTGTTGTTTCATCTGATCTCCGGCCCTATGTCTTGGACACTAGGGTAAAGAGAGGGGCTGAGCTGTCGACCGATCGCTACCTGGTGGTAAGTTGGATCCACTGGCAGAGGAGGAAGCTAGACAGACCTGGAAGGCCCAAACGTACTGTAAGGGTCTGCTGGGAACGTCTTGCTGAGCACTCTGTCAGAGAGGTTTACAACTGCCACCTCCGGGAGAGCTTCTACCAACTTCTGAGGGAGGTGGGGGACATTGAGTCTGAGTGGACCATGTTCTCCATCTCCATCGTTGATGCTGCTGTAAGGAGTTGTGGCCGCAAGGTCACTGGTGCCTGTCGTGGCGGCAACCCCCAAACCCGGTGGTGGACACCAGAGGTAAGGGATGCCGTCAAGCTGAAGAAGGAGTCCTATAGAAGGAGTCCTGTTGGCCTCTAAAATAAAGTGGTTGATGATGGATGGATGGATGGATATAATAAATATGTTTGCTGAAGAAATCTTTTATTGTTCACACAGAACTGAACACTGGCCACTTCATTAGGTACACATACATTGTTTCTACACTCGTCCATTTTATCAGCTGCAGTGAGCATACAGGTGCACTTTGTAGTTCTACATTTACAGACTGTAGTCCATCTGTTTCTCTGTATACTTTAACCTTCTTTTACCCCATTCTTCAATGCTCAGGACAACCACATGATCACCACAGAATAAGTATTAGATCATTCTCAGCAATGCAGTGACACTGATGTAGTGGTGGTGTGTTAATTTGTTGTACAGGTATGAGTGGATTAAACACAGCAGAGCTGCTGATGTATTTAAACACCTCAGTGTCACTGCTGGAGTAAAAATAGATCACCATCCAGCCAACAGCGTCATGACTAGAGGGCCAAGACAAACTATGCTGAGCTGCAGTCTCTGATGTTACATCTACAAGGTGGATCAGCAAGGTAGGTGCGACTAATAGCGTGGCCAGCGCAACACCACAACGTCAGTGCTGCTCTGGTATGAGTGAATCAGACACAGCAGATCTAATGAAGATTTTAACACTATGTCCACTCTGATAGACACACCTGTTCCTGTCTATCTGCTTGGTGAATTCTGGGTGAAGAGGAGCTGGTTTTAGTTATCACTGAATAGTGAGTTTGATGGTCAGAAATGTTCTAGACTGTTTGTGATGGCAAAGACAATAATGACAGCTCATTACATAATCATGTATGAATTCATTTGAATTAGAATTAAATACAGTAAAGCCAGATTTATACACAGAAACAATAGAAAACAAGACATTTAAAGTGAAATGTAATCTTTAATGAATGAATTACTCTTACATCCATCTACCCATGTCTTTACCTGCTTAAGCCAGTTCAGGATCAGTTCAGTTACTCTTGTAATAATTTGTAAACGTTAGTGCCCTACTGCTCAAACTCCATGTACAGTTCATTTTCTACATACTAATAAGAAAGATGTAAGTTCAGCTCTGTGGAAAATTAAATTATTTTTGTTTCTATACTGAATTACACACATTTGGAACAATGAATATATTTAATGTGCCATAACTTTAAAACAGGCCACATTATAGGTTTCGTTTGGTCTACATAATGTTAAATGTAAAGTAAATAGTAAATAAAGAGTAAGTGTGTATTAAAATGTGCAGAAGTTTGTTCTCCATAGAAGATGGTTCAGTTATTTACACGTAAAATATATACATGGAGTTTAACCAGGGGGGCACTAGGTTTTACACAAAACTGTACAGAATTTATAAGCAATGTTCTGATCAAATCCTACAATATCAGATCCAGTTCTGCATACATTCAAAAACCTTTAAAAGTATTATTTATTTAAATTGGACTGATTTTTTTATATATACATGAAGATAGCAGCGGTGTTATCTGCAGATCACACTCAGCATCAGACTCTCAAAATTAAACTATATGGATTCGGATGTGCAAATACTGGATCAGCGCATCCCTACAATTTACTAGTTAATACAGTGAGTACAACCTTTGGTCTTCATTACTAAAACATTAACTGGATATGTGTAGTATTATTACACTGGATTGTGTACAGAATAAAATTTTTAAAAATTGCACATCAGTAAAATAAAAGCAGTATTGTCATTAGCCTGATGGCATGTGCATAACACTATTTTCAAAAGTTCTGGGGGCCAATGAGAGACTGTAATTTCTCTGTAATGTGGTGGAGCATCAAAATGGTGCTGCAGCGAGAATTGACCTGTAAGAACCAAGCAAGTGAAAAAAGATACTGCAAGCAAAGGATTCTGCAGCTGTTATAGTAAATATTTTCACTTTCCAAAAGGTTGGCAACAAAGACGGTAATTTCAGAAACTGGTGAGGACATGTTCCCAGTATCCCCAGCATCCAGAGCAATCCCAGCTTCCTCAGTGTCCCCAGCATCTCAAGGTTCCCCCTGTCCTCAGTGTAAAATCCACATATACTTTCTTTTAATTACAAATACATTGATAGCAAAGCATTTTCAAATGTAAAACATTTCCAGATTTATAAGGGCTTATAAACTTAATTAGTCAAGAAGTAAATAAACATACAAATATATAATTTATTTAAAATTATATTTATCTTTACTAATTATTTTAAAATAATAATTTAAACAAAAAAATTACATTCTGGCAGCTCATTATTGCACATCAGCTTAGAAAAATAAATATTTCATCTTTTAAAACTTTTGAAATGAAACCTGATATAAACTTTCTTAATTACAATAAAAAAGTACAAATATGTATATACATTTATATATAAAATATATTCTTATGGTCCTGAGTCCTCATCTGTTCAGAAGAGTCCATTCCGTGTGATGTACTGCACATTGTAGGAACGTCTTCTGCTGTAGCGCCTCCTTATGGCAGCACAGCAACCACACAGCATACACTGAGGACAGAACACAAAACCAGTTCTGATATGTTCTCCACATAATACAGAGATTATCTTAAAAAAGGATTATCAGTGAATGTTAATCTGATTCATTATGTATAAACTCTAGTATATATGGAGTATATATACTCCAGATATAACTATCATTTTACATGTTAATGTTTTTTTAGATTTGGATTATGGATATTAGAGCTTCACTCAGGATATTAAAGCTATTAGCTCTTCATTTTTGGATATTAATGTTATTAGATATTAATTCTGCATATTAACATTATTAGAGCTTCATTCTGGATATTAATGTTATTAGTTATTCATTCTGGATATCCTCTACCTCTCTGCACTTAAAACACAACTACACACTACCTGCACTGTGACTTTTGCACATAAATGCTGCAACCTGTATGCAATATATTTGCACTGTGTACATTTATAATTTATATGACCACTGAGTGTGTGTGTGTGTGTGTGTGTGTGTGTGTGTGTGTGTGTGTGTGGGTGGGTGTGTGTGTGTGTGTGTGTGTGAGTGTGTGTGTGTACCTTGTGTTAACCTCTATGAGCCTGTAACCAAAAGCAAATTCCTTGTGTGTGTGAGCATACATGGCCAATAAAGTCTGATTCTTATTCTGATTCTGATTCTGATTAATTTTATTAGATATTCATTCTTGATATAAAAATAATTAGAGCTTCATTATGGATATTAAAGTTATTAGATATTCATTCTGGATATTAAAGTTATTTTAATGTATAGGTCTGGTTCTGGGTTTCCTGTAGGTTAGGTTTTGGGTTTTGTATAGTACAGTAATGTGGATTCTTGATCTTGTTGGGTCAGGATGAGTTTAAATTATTAAATGTATAATAATAGTAAATGGGATTTCTTTTATACTTACACCGAGAATAATCCAGGCAGGTATGAGGATGATGGCGATGCTGCAGGGGATAATGATGGCCAGTGCCCAGGCTGGAAACCCTCCTCCAGTGCTGTTTAAGGGGACGGTATTGGTCAGGACTGTGGGCTGAGGTGTGGTCAAATCTATACCACTGACCTTCAAGATTTCAGTTAGAAATCCACTCGGTGATTGAATTTGTCCCTCCACAAAGACATATTCTGAATCTGCCATAATCACAGTGCCATTACCACTGCAGAGTAAAGACACAATGATTAATATTTATATTTACTTATAAACTTTAAATACTTTTAATAAAAATAAGTCTGTGTGTATTCCTTGATTCTTGTGTGGCTTGTTGTCACTTACGTGTAGTTTGCTTGTGGAAAGACATACTGAGTCGCACTGTTTGAATTCAGGATTTTGTTTAGCTGAAAAATGAAATATAAGTTCAGTCAGCAATTAGTTATTACATAACAGTGTATTATTGCATAGTAATAACAGAGCACTGGTCAGATTCTGGTCTGGATCAGAGTTGAGAAGAGGTCTGGTTCTGGGTTTAGTATATGCTGAGTTTGGGTTTAGCATGGGTCTAGGTTAAGTATAGGTATGGTTCAGCAGTTGTATAAGTCTGGTTCAGGATTTAGTATAGGTCTGAGTCTGGGTTTTGTATAGTACAGTAAAAGCAGAATACTAAGTGTGGTCAGGATTTGGGTTTAGTAGCGGTCTGGTTCTAGGTTTAATGAAGGTCTACTTTATGGTTTACTACAGACCTAGTTCTAGCTTAAGTATAAGTCTGGTCCTGAGTTTTGTATAGGCTTGATTGTGGTCTATAGGCCTTGTTCTACTTTTAGTATTGGTCTGATTTTGGCCTGATACTGAGTTTAGTACAGGTCTGGTTCTGGTCACTAAGCATTTCACTGCAAGTTGTACCATGTATTACTATGTATGTGACAAATAAAATTTGATTTGATTTGAGGTTCTGCAGTTTTGTATAATTCAGTAACTGTAGTCTATTGAGTGCCAGTAGTCATCGAGCGCTGCTGTATTTTCCATTAAACTAATGACTTAGATGGTTTGCATGGTGGTCTTTAGACTGTCTCACCAGGCTGTTGATGGTCAGTTGGATGGAGTTATATGTGTCGTTCCTCAGCTGAGTGTTGGCAGAAATGTTCACGTTGCTGATTTTGAATCCAAAGGTGATGGTGTACGAGTTATTACCTGTTTCTGAAAGTCAAATTAAGGGAATACAATAAAATACATGTGATCGACACTACTTATACTGGGTTAGTATTTTTAGTGGTCAAGCATGACAAGTCACCAGTACAAATACACACAGCACATAAAACTTACAAGAACATTTGCACTCAGAATTTACCACAAGAAACTCACTCTGATATGTGACATTCTGGATGCTCACTGGGTTATTCAGTTTTTGCACTGTGCTAGCTCTCTTCATTCTGACACTTGAGTCCAGCAGGGAGCTGGCAGCTTGCAGAACCTCAGCTTCACTGGGTACAGTGATCAGGTTCTTAAACACCAGGCGAATGTAAATCAGTACAGTCCCCATTCTGAAACAAGGCAGAAAGAAGATTTCTAATTTAAATGGAGAATAATACAGAAATGAAATGCCCAGCCCTGCACCCAGTGAGGGGGTAGGGGAAAAAATGTTACTCTGAAACTGGTGGGATAATGGATGGATGGATAATACAGAAATGAAAAAAATTCTTCATTTGCTAAAGTAAATGTTGAACCTCTGATTAGTATCTCTGAATTATATTACAGTGACTTACAGTGACTAATAAAAAAAACATTTAATAACCATATCTAAGAATTCACATTTAAAATACAGAAATTTACAAACATTGCCCTTACAGACTTGGAGCCGTAGTACTCTGCAAATGTGGAGTTGTAGTGCTCTGTAGAGACGGAGCTCTAATGGTCTGCAGAGATGGAGCTGTAGTACTCTGTGGAGATGCAGCTGTTGTGGTCTGTTGAGATTGAGATTTGGTGCTGTGTAAAGATGGAGCTGTAGTGCTTTGTAGAGATGGAGATGGAGCACTAGGCTTCTGTAGAGTAGTAGTGACTTGTAAAGATGGCGCTCCAATGGTTTGTAGAGATGGAGCTCTAATAGTCTGCATTGATAGAGCTGTAATATTCTGTAGAGACTGAGTGGTAGTGCCATGTAGAGGAGCTGTAGTATTCTGTAGAGACTGAGTAGTAGTGCCATGTAGAGATGGAGCTGTAGTATTCTGTAGAGATGGAGATGTAGTATTCTGTACAGACTGAGTGGTAGTGCCATGTAGAGATGGAGCTGTAGTATTCTGTAGAGATGGAGATGTAGTGCTCTGTAGGGATGGAGCTGAGGTGCTCTGTAGAGATGGAGCTGTAGTGGCCTGTAGAGACTGAGTGGTAGTGCTATGTAGAGAGGGAGCTGTAGTGTTCTGCAGAGATGGAGCTGTAGTGTTCTGTAGAGGTAGAGCTGTAGTGCCCTGTAGATATGAAGCTGAGGTGCTCTGTAGAGATGGAGCTGTAGTGGCCTGTAGAGACTGAGTGGTAGTGCTATGTAGAGATTGAGCTGTAGTATTCTGTAGAGATGGAGCTGTAGTATTCTGTAGAGACTGAGTGGTAGTGCCATGTAGAGATGGAGCTGTAGTATTCTGTAGAGATGGAGATGTAGTGCTCTGTAGGGATGGAGCTGTAGTGGCCTGTAGAGACTGAGTGGTAGTGCTATGTAGAGATTGAGCTGTAGTGTTCTGTAAAGATGGAGCTGTAGTGTTCTGTAGAGATAGAGCTGTAGTGCCCTGTAGATATGAAGCTGTAGTGCCCTTTAGAGATGGAGATGTAGCATTCTGTAGAGATGTAGTGCCTTGTAGAAATGGAGCTGAGGTGCCCTCTAGAGATGGAGCTGTAGTGCCCTTTAGAGATGGAGCTGTAGTGCCCTTTAGAGATGGAGCTGTAGTACTCTGTAAGGATGGAGAACTAGTGTTCTGTAGAGATGGAACTATAGTGCTCTTTAGAGATGGAGTTCTAATGGTCTGCAGAGATGCAGCAGTAGTGCCCAGTACATATGAAGCTGAGGTGCTCTGTAAAAATGAAATGATAATTGTCTGCAGAGAAGGAGCTGTAGTTGTCTGTTGAGATGGAACACTAGTGTTCTGTACAGATTTAATGGTAGTGTCTTGTAAAGATGAAGCTCCAATGGTCTGTAGAGATGAAGCTATAATGGCCTGCAGAGATGGAGCTGTAGTGCTTTGTAGAGAAGGAAAGGTAGTGCTCTGTAGAGATGAAGCTCTAGTGGTCTGTAGAGATGGCACTCCAACAGTCTGTGGAGATGTTGGAAAGTGTGATGAGTTTAAATATTGCTGGGTTGTTTTGGCTTGGTTAGGGGTCATTGTTTTTGAATTTGAAGCTGTAGACATAGGGATTTTTGTAGTGACATTGCTGGTCAATAGAGTAGTTGATGTAGCCTCTACTGTGGTACTTTCAGTGATTGTTACTGTTGTTAAAGTTTCAGATTTGGAC
>BRDA01064980.1:0-39915 GCA_036984385.1 Crenuchus spilurus
GTGGTCAGTAACTGTAAAGGAGAGTACAGTGGTCAGTAACTGTAAAGGAGAGTACAGTGGTCAGTAGCTATAAAGAAGAGTAAAGTGGTCAGTAACGGTAAAGGAGAGTACAGTGGCCAGTAACTGTAAAGAAAGAGAGTACAGTGGCCAGTAACTGTAAAGAAAGAGAGTACAGTGGCCAGTGACTGTAAAGAAAGAGAGTACAGTGGCCAGTAACTGTAAAGAAAGAGAGTACAGCGGTCAGTAACTGTAAAAGAGAGTACAGTGGTCAGTAACTAAATAAAGACAGGACCGTGTTCGGTACCTAAATAAAGACAGGACAGTGTCAGTAAAAAAAAATAAAATGCAGTGATCAGAAACTGCAAATAAAGAGTATAGTGGTCAGTAACGATATATAAAATGCAGTCATCAGTAACTAAATAAAAAGTATACAGTGGTTCATAACTGCAGATAGAGTACAGGGATCAGTAACTGTAAAGACACAGAGTACAGTGGTCAGTAACAATATATAGAGTATAGTGTTTAATAACTGTACATAAAAAGTGTACAGTCATTCGTAACAGTAAGTAGAGTACAGTGTTCAGTAACTGTAAAGAGAGGACAGTGATTGGTAACTAAATAGACGACAGTGATTGGTAACTGTAAATAGAGTGCAGTGGTCAGTAACTAAATAAATAGAGTACAGTAATAATCAGTAACTATATAAAGTACTGTGGTCAGTAACTATAAATAAAGAAAATACAGTGGTCAGTAACTAAAAAGAGTACAGTGATGAGTAACTATAGAGTACAGTGGTCAGTAACTAAAAAGAGTACAGTGATGAGTAACTATAGAGCACAGTGGTCAGTAACTGTAAATAGAGTGCTGTGGTCAGTAACTGTAAATAAAGAGAATACAGGCATTAGTAACTGTAAATAAAGAGTACAGTGCTCAAGATCTCTCGAGAGAAAAGAAGGATGTGTAGATGTGATTTAATAATATAACAATCTGATGTGTTGGGACAGATTGAATTATCAACATAACACTTTTTTAATGCTCTCACAGTGTTCTATATTAAATTCTGCCTTTTTTCAGGATAGAACTCATTTTTATTGCAGCGTAGACTTTGTAGAGTTTTATTTTGTACATCGCCTGTGTCTGCTCCAGCATTAAATAAGCAGAAACAGCCCAGAAATGATTGATAGGAGAGCAAAAGCCCTTTTCCGTTCCTCGCATAATTATGCACAGCTGTCCACGGTCCCTTAACTCCATTCATGTGGTCAGTATCGAACATGAGTTACTCATCCCAGGAGTTTTGTTTATAAAGAGCATCAAGTGAACTTGCATGAGTTCAAATAAGGACAGTCCATAAACATTCCCACATTCCCAAGAATGAAGATCTCCTAAACCCCAAAGAAGCCACGAGTCCGTAGGCCTGCTGTCTGTCCACTTATGCTCCGCTCCGCCCACTTTATGGCTCCATTATACAGGTGTACAGTTACAGGCTGTTTATCAGCCCCTTTGCTCCATTCAGCACGGTTCAGTTTTCCACCACAGGACCAGTGTTGTCCAGTTCAGCCAGGCACACACTGTGATTTTGGAAATCATGCTCTTTGGTGATGACTCACACTGCATGTCGTGTACGGACAAAGCCTGCAAATTATTCATCTGCTCACACTTTACAAAACTAGTCAGTCTGACTGACATGCTGTGACGTGGTCTTTGCAGTGCACATGAAGCTCAGCCTCAGGCAGAGCTCTGTCTATATACAAGAGCTCAGTGCATCAGAACGTGGAGCTCTGTCTGTCAAACATTTTGAGAAAGCGCTTAGCTATGCTAACTTGTGCCATGCCACTAAAAAGAGGAGACCTTCACAGTGGTGGCTGGAAAAACGTGGACAGGACAGTTTATCCATGTTGCAGAGAGAACTGGAGAATGTAGCGATTTTCTCAGCTGGCTTCCTGGATAAAAAATATGTCTTTGTGTTTTTAAGGTGGTAATAACTTCAGGCTCCTGCAGGTGGTGCTGCACAAGGATGATAAATACCTATATAGCTATAAACAGCTGTGGGGGGCGTGAAAGGATTTGTAGATTGAGAAGAGGTGGTACATGGAAATGTCTGGTTCTATGGGTTCTGTGATGAAGGAGTGATTGTATTTGAGTGCCAAAGGTCATAGTGTGAAGGAAGTAGCTGAATTTGCAGGTGTATTGAAGTGTACGGCCGTACTGGTCTACCAGCAGTGGTAAAAACCCCCAGTCTACAGGACATTCTCCTCAGAATTGTGGCTGATGGCACACAAGGCTGAAGGTCTCTTGCTGCCACTTTGCTCTATATTGATGGTCTGCAGTCCTCTGTGGAGTGTAATTTCAGAAAGTAGTTGTGAAGGACCTGTGTTGACTTTTAGAAGTAATTCTTGTCTGGAAGTGAAGAGATTTTCATCAGTTTGGTCTTTTAGCCACAATTCTGAGGAGATTGTATTGTAGGCTGGGATTTTTGCCACTGCTCGTATACCTGTATGACCGTAATCTTCCATACACCTGTAAACTTCCTTCACACTATGACCATTAGCTCCCAAATGACATCACTCCTTTTAGTCACTCATTAACATTCACTGTACAGATATTCACTGCACTGTACCACCTCTTCTCAATCTACGAATCCCATCACACACCACACAGGTATTTATAGCCTTATCATCCTCGTGCAGAGCCATCTATAGGAGCCTGAAGATACTACCACCTTAAACACAGAATGAGTCCGTTTTTGTCTAGGGAGCTTATTAAATCATTGTCATTTTTTATGAAATCAGCTTGTGAGGCTGCTCACGCTGTGAGAAAAGTGAGCAGAATATCAGAAATCCACCCAGTTGTCCGACTGCCCACTCGGGGCTCATTTGGGCAGTTAATCAGGCATCGCTTCCCCTCTCACACTGCACATCAAACGTCAGCCGATCAAACTCAAATTTGGACTGATCCTGAAATTCACTTGTCCACAACCAAATCAGACTTAAAACAGAATAAAACCTCACAGTGTGTGTCTGGCTTTATGATCTTTAACTGAGGCTGGACTTTCTCCACAACTGCCCCACAATTAATAACACTTAGTCCAGAATAATGTCATTCTAGTGTTGCTCAAGAGTTGCACTATATTTACTCCAGCATTACACCCCAAGTACTCTGGTGTTACTTTTGAATTACTCTTTGCTTACTCCAGTTACCCCAGAGTTACTCCAGAGTTATTATCAAGTTAGCCCTGACTCAGAAATTACACTGTAGTTACTTAAGTTTTGTTCCACTTGTTCTATATGGTTATTTAAGAGTAACTCAGAGTTCAGAATTACCCAGAATTTCTCCAGAGCTACTTAAGTGTTGCTTCCGAATTAGCCTGAATCTACACTGTAGATATGTTAATTAGTCAATAATTACTCCATACTTACTCCACAATTACAACATAGTTACTCAAAAATTACACCATACTAGCTGTAGAGATACACTATACTTATTATGAAATCACCCAATACTTACAATAGAATATTCCATATTTACTCCAGAATTATAAGAAAGGAACTCTAGTTACTTTAGAATTATTCTATATTTACTCCAGAATTTCACTGTAGTTACTCTAAAATTACCCAATACATTCTCAAGAATTATGCTAGAGTTACTCCCGAAATGTAAAAAAGTTAGTCCAGACTTATTTCAGAAAGCATATATTAGCCTAGATTTATTTATAAGTAACAATCATAAATGAATAAACATAAATAGGCATAAAGTATAGAAAGGGCTAGACTACACAGGCACTCCTCAGGCAAAGAACACATAGTTTATAATAGCGTAGTGACAGGCATGTTAATGAGTCTGTACACACACACACACTCTAATACAAAAACACATTGCATGTAGCTGCAGCATCCAGATCAAAGCATCATAATTATAAGTAGAAACATCAGTGTCTGTAGTTTCATTAATAAATCACATCTGTCCGTAGTACAGTCAGTGTCATTAGACTTTTGTCATTTGAATTGGTATTCAATAATTGCACACATCATTACATGCCATTACATGTCAGATTCATAGTGTTTATTAGTTATCATTTCTTACCTTTTATTACCATATTACTGTTTTCTATTGTCTTCATTTACCACTTTCTTTTTTGAAATATATATTTTTCATCTGTTTTTAAGCTACTTTTTAGCATTTACTTTCAAAACATTTTAATATAAAACCTCACACACTAGGTTAGTGGCTTTTAGCTCAAGTTTTTCCAACAGAAGGGGGCGTTATTAGCACTCCAGTAGATTTTTGTGCTTTCCAAAGAGTCTCATTGAATGTGATGCTACATCGGAACTGCTAGACTTCCTCAGAGAGATCTTCACTCACAGATAATGACTCTTTATTAGAGATGTGGAGTGACTCTAGAACATGGACTAGTGAGATTTCCCCTGCCTGTGCTGGGTTGTTTGGTGTAAAGTGTTGGGTAAAGGTGCTGTATAAACTAAGCTGTAGTGAAGATACTGTTGGAAAGGGTCAAACCTGCACTTGTAAAAACCTTATAAAATACACACTTCTGTTATTTACTGTTTAACATAATTTAATTATAACTACAGTGAAATCTAGAACTTTTACTGTCAAGTCTGAGAGAAACCCAGAGTGGCTCAGCAGGCTAAGACGCTGACATGATGAAAAGAGGATCGTGAATTCGAATCCTGGTCATGCTGTTTGCCATCAACAGCCGGGGCCCAAGAGAGCAAAATTGGCAGTGCTCTCTCTGGGCAGGTAGATGGCACCCTCTTCCTATCACTCATACATGGCAATGTCTGCTGGCTCAGGCATCCACTGATTGGTCCATTTGGAGCTGGAAACCCTGAGCTTTCCTCCGAGCGCGTTGGCTCCCCAGTGATGGTGTATCAAGCAGTATTTCAAAAAGTGGTGGTGGCGGAGGAGGCGTTTGCCTGTCTGCACCTTTCTAGAGTCAGGGACAGTGCAAAGTGATGGGGAGAACCCCATAGTGGATGGGATGGGTTAATTAGCTTCTACTACATTGGGGGAAAAGGAGAAAATTGGCAAAAAGAAAAAGATTTGACAGTGTCAATCAATTCTTTTACAGGTCTTGAGCAAAATGGCGCCTCCCACAATTTTCCCGAAGTCGGAGGTGACTTCAGTCTTACTAGTCCAGTCCCATACCAAAGGACCAAGCTAGCTCCTCCCACTGTGGCCCCGCCTTCTCTCCCTCTATCCTCTCCTCCAGCACTTCCTCGCTCTTCTCCTCCACCACGCACTCCACCACAGCGTCTCTCCGTCCTGCCCAAACTGGAGCCCTCCAGGTTGGGTCCTAGGATACAGGACAGTGCTCAGAGGTACCATTAATATCCGTATCCTGAATCTGCTTATGACATTACGTAGAATTTAATTATTCTGGTTTAACTTTACAGCATAAATGAATAAAATGACGTTATTCAGTCTGTAAACAGAATATAAAGAAGTGTCCTGATGTTGTATCTTTCGTTTTTTGTATGTAATCAAAGACTAGACGCCACGGCAGCGGCCAATGGAGAGTCACGAGTGACTGTGGGCCGAACCCAATCTTTCCAGAGCAGAAAGCCGCCCCCACGGGTCGTCATGGCAACCAGAGATGGTATCCCAGCAATACAAACATTGTTTGATGTTTCTGTAATCACTATTGATCGGCATTGGCTGAGCGGTTATTGACACACCCTCAAAGTGACTCATCATGAGGTTTTGTCGCAGG
The DNA here is from genome assembly GCA_036984385.1 of Crenuchus spilurus. Taxonomy (NCBI): domain Eukaryota; kingdom Metazoa; phylum Chordata; class Actinopteri; order Characiformes; family Crenuchidae; genus Crenuchus; species Crenuchus spilurus. Next base: position 5,729 of record BRDA01064980.1, read on the forward strand.
ATTTCTGATTTCTGAGGAATCCGATTTTTGGCTTCTCCAGAATGAATCCAGATTAATTATTGATAATCTGAACAGACAGAAACCATATGAAATCAGATCTGGCTGTTCACCTTCATTTTGCATGCCCACAAATCGGATGCATATCTGATCTAGACCACACGTGAAAGGCTGTGTTCAGGCTGCTAGCACAAATCTGAGGTTTGGCTTATCCAAATTGAATCCAGATAGAATTTTGATATTTGCTGTAAATGAACTTTAAGAATACTATAAATATTATTTTTATTATGTCCACCTTCATTAGATTTGATAAAGCGCATTAACAGAGCTGCTATGAAGAGATTTTAACTGTAATATTCCATCCATCCATCCATTATCAACCGCTTTATCCAGGGCCGGGTCGCAGAGGTAGCAGTCTGAGCAGGGAAACCCAAACCTCCCTCTCCCCAGACACCTCAGCCAGCTCCTCATGTGGAACACCGAGACGTTCCCAGGCCAGTCGAGAGACATAGTCTCTCCAACGTGTCCTGGATCTTCCCCGGGGCCTCCTTCCAGGGGGACATGCCTGGAACACCTCCCTAGGGAGGCGTCCAGGGGGCATCCGAAACAGATGCCCGAGCCACCTCAGCTGGCTCCTCTCTATGTGGAGGAGCAGCAGTTCTACTCCGAGCTCCTCCCGAGTGACCGAGCTTCTCACCCTATCTCTAAGGGAGCGCCCATTGTAATATTGATTTTTATTTAAGTAAAATTTTATGCAGTTGCATGTTTCCACCAGAGAGGGCTCCAAATCCCAACTATAAAAATATTTAAATTGATGTAATGTTCACACTTTAAAGGAACAGATCACTCAGAAATGATATTTACATATTTTCCCACTTACCTCAGATATAGATTATTGACTGGAGCTGGAATGCTAAAAAATAGTACAACTAGTCACCTAGAGAGCCCAGTTGTTGATCACTGTCAGTACTAAAACTCCATCCACTAGTCTGGGACCTTCATTAAGATCTGAATGAGTGTTGAATGGGTTCAGAGAAGTTTTAATGCTGTATTTATGCAGAAAGACTGGTGCATTTAGGTGGCTATTGAGTTCTAGTGTGTGTTAGCAGCCTCTCAGCTCCAGTTCTGATATAAAGAAGTAGAATTTGGACTGCAGACTTGTCTTGGCTGATGGAGTGAGTGTGAGGTAAGTGGAGAAATTCTGTAAATATGATTTGTGGACTGTCAATTTACTGACTGCTGACAAAAATGTAGCTTTTTTCCTCTCAAAGTAAATTCCATTTTGTGTGCATGTGTGTGTGTGTGTAGCTGAGAGTGATTGTGTGAAGGGTCGTCCATTCCAGGAGAAGACGACCATCTGCCGGCCCCCTACTCGACCACCAGACCCGCCCATGCGCTGCCCAGCCAATCAGAAAGCAGCGAGTGAGGAACCTCCAGCGTCATAGTGAGTACACAGTGCAGTTGAAACCCTGAAGGTTCTGTCTACAGTACCTTCACTTACAGAGCAGAACACTATCTGTACTGAAGTGTATTAGAAGTTGTCATAAACTCCACCCCCTGTCCTGACGTGAAAATTTTCTGCAAACTTAAACACAACTGATAGGGGTGTGTATCTGTCCAATAAATGACGATCCCATATGTATCTTGATTCATGCGGTACGATACGATTCAGAAACAATATATTTTAAATTGGACCGATTCGGTTTGATTCGATTCAGTATGATTTCGATACGATTTGGTTCAGTATAATCGGGTAGGAAATAATGAGTTACTTGTTTAAAATAGATAATTTTACATTGAGTCTAATACTAAAAATGTGTTTTGCTTGCATTCAGATAGATTAATGAAATACTAGAGAACTAGTATAGTTGTATTTGACATGTGAATTCAGAAACAGTAAAAACTGTCACGTTGGGATGTGGTACCGGGGCTCCAATGTTTTAAATAAATCCCCAAAGCCCTCATTCTCCACCACACAGTATGGTCTTAAGTCTTTGAAAATGAACCGGGCTACTGAAGCCGTTATTACTTTGGCTCTAGCTGAGTTGTGGTCGAGTTTTGGCTGGAAGAAGTCCTGTTTTTCTGTGTTTTAGTCCTGCCGTGTCTTTTATGCTAGCGGTGCTAGCGTCCTCATTGCCACTTTCACCATGTCGTCTCACCAAATGAGTGGTGAGGTCTATTGTAATACCGGTGTACTTGAATGCGACTTTGCATGCTTTGCAAACAGCAATGATTTTGTCTAGTTTTCCCTTCTTCGTGTAAAAACCGAACTTGACTTTGGTTGCCAGGACCAAAAAAAATATCCAGCCCAAAATCAGTCTAAAACCCGCCCTTCAGAAGCTTAAACTGGCACAAATTATATGTCTGTCACCCGTTTGAAGCAAATGGCAAAACAACTATGTGTACGACTTAGTATTTTGTTTATAAGGGATTTATTATCAGTCCATTAAACCTTTTCCTTTTTCCCAGTCCTTGCAATACCGCCTCCTGTAATTCCCCATATTCTCTCTCTCTCTCTCTCTCTCTCTCTCTCTCTCTCTCTCTCTCTCTCTCTCTCTCTCTCTCTCTCTCTCTCTCTCTCTCTCTCTCTCTGTGTTGTTATTGTTGTATTCACACTTCCTTAGTGTCGACTTTGTACATGTTTGCCTGCCATGTTGAAGTAATATCCAAGGCAACACCAACTTTGTTGTTTTTTGGCGGCCGTGGTAATTTTTAAAAGTAGCCCAAATTGGCGTGAAAAATGCGAACCTGGTGACGAGACGTGACTGTGACGAATATCGAGACAGTTAGTCAGATGGAGAGAGAGAGAAGCAGAGCGAGCAGCAGGAGCGCACATCATCAACACCAAACTGATTGACAGCTATTTAATCGGGCCATCGGCCGGTTTATGCTACAAATAGACCGATTTAGGGGTCCATGTACCGATGTATTCACATCGTTTAAGTCAAAATCGGTCTTCCGATTCAAATCAGTTATTTTTAACACCTGACTTACAGCAGCATTCACATCTCTCTTGCTTCATCTCTTTTGCTCTCCCTATCTCTCTCTGTGTTCAGACAGTGTGTGCGTGTGCGTGTGCGTGTGCGTGTGTAATACTTTAAAACTCTAGAGATGAAACAGTTACTGGTTTGATGGTAAAATTAATGACAGTATTAGTTGTTAATTATCATTAAAACTGGTTGATTACTGCACTCTGAGAAGCTAGTAAATTATATAAGTATTAAATACTGTACAGTGTCAATGAAAGTCAGCTACAGTCTCCCAAATACAGCATAACCTGAGGCACACAACGTGAACTGAAACACATAACCCACCGTGTACAGCAGTTTAATCTGCACAGCTCTCACATTAACACTAGCCTGCAGTGTTCACTCTTCTGTAGACTCTCAACTCCATCCCGAACCACTCCATCCTCCCTACATAGTGCACTACTCTTGCAACAAGCACCAACATCATTAAACTTCATTGTTTAATCTATTGCTGACATTTAATCAGACATATGTTGTATCACTACATAAGGGAAGGGAGTGATTTGAGATGGAGTCTCAGGAGAGTTTCAGAGATTAAGCTTGAGGAGTGTTTCTGAATGCTACCTTTAAGTTAAGTAAAGATGCAGCTCCAGTAGTTTACCCAGCCTATTCAGCCTACAGCAGTTTAGCTCCACCCGTTCAGCCTACAGCGGTTTAGCTCCACCCATTCAGTCTACAGCGGTTTAGCTCCACCCATTCAGTCTACAGCGGTTTAGCTCCACCCATTCAGTCTACAGCGGTTTAGCTCCACCCATTCAGCCTACAGCGGTTTGGCTCCACCCATTCAGTCTACAGCAGTTTAGCTCCACCCATTCAATCTACAGCCATTCAGTGTACAAAGGTTTAGTCCCATAAATTCAGCCTGCATCATTTTAGCTCCACCCATTCTACATACAACTTCCACTTTTTGGTCTTTATTTCTCACAGTGGAGTTTCATTTTTGAGACATGCTGTTTATGTAGAGCACCTTTTATATATTTCACAACTGGCTCAAGATGCAAATGTCAGATTTGGCAGATGTCTTAATTGAAATGTCCTGATTTCAGTGAAAGACTTTGAAAGACATGAACGATGTGTGTTTGAGGAGTGGGCATGGTCTGATCATTTTTAATGGCTCTTAAATCTGAAATGATTTTTTTTTAGTTAACCATGACTACTACATCAGCAACACCTAGACTGAAAAAGAACACAGTGATGTGAGCAATAAATGCCTAAAATTGATGATCTAATGTAATTCAGGCTGGAGATAAGAGGACATCTGAATGAACTCCCACAGTGAACAAAATGAGCCTTTTTAAAGTTTTCCATATTTTTCAAAAGTAAATGGTAGAAGAACCTCTAGAAATGTCATGCATTAACCTTCAATTGTTCCTTACATTGTTTTTAATTAAAAAATTAGGCCACACCCACTTTGATACATCAAAAACAAGTGTAGATACACACCTAAAGTATTGCTTTCTGGAAATATTAGTTTTTCCTGATTGATTAAACACTATAACCAGGCTTTTAAACTAAAAATGTAAAACAATAATATAATATAAACTACGAAAACTGGTCCCCAGTTTTGAGATGGAATTCAGATTTGTTACAACAACCCTCTTCAGTTCTCATTGCTTACACATCATTTACAAATCACTAGCATTCAATATTATTCACTCAAGTCAGCACAGCTCGAGCCCAGTTAGCAAACAGTTACCCAGATTGATCACACAGCAGTCAGAGCCACAAGTAGATAAAAGGGCCCAGAGTCAGTTCATTCAGTTTTGGAACAATGGATCCAGAGAGACTCTAAGGAAATTGAGGACAACAGGAAGGACGAGGAAGGGCAAGAGTCAGTTAGCCTCAGATGCATTTTGAGCCACTTGACCATGTCCTTGTCTTTGGAGTGACTATAAGGGAGTCGCTTCTCCATCACCTCTATAAAAAATAACCTTCAGAGAGGAAAACAGGTAAGTGTACTGCAGACTGCTCTCTTGTGTAATGTTTATGTACTTTTACAACACATTCATGCAGAAATTTGAGCTAAAACTTCACCAGATTGTCACACAAGTCAAAAAAGTAGATAAAGAACCAAATCAAACAAATGAGACCCAAATAATAGACTTCATAATTTATGTATTGAGGAAAATTATCCATAATTAGAGTCTGTGACTGTCAAAAGTATGTGAACCTTTAGGATTTGCCAATAATTAGTCAGGTGTTGTCCATCATTAGGAGGACAGTCAGGTGTGAGTGGGTCTCCTGTTTTATTTAAAGAAGAGGAATCAAGCAAAGTCTGATCTTGTAGAAGTGTATCATGAACAAAGGAGATTTCTGAGTTGTTGATGCTCATCAGGTTGGAAAATGTTACAAAACTATTTCTAAAGAGTTTGGAATCCACCAATCCACAGTCAGACAGGCTGTACAAATGAAGGAAATTTAGGACAATTATTACCCTCCCCAGGAGTGGTCGACCAACAAAGATCACTCCAAGAGCAAGGCGTGTAATAGCCCACAAGATCACAAAGTAACCCAAAGTAACTTCAGGAGACTACTTAACAACAATCGTGTACATGGCAGGGTTACAAGGAGAAAGCTGCTGATCTAATCTGCAGTGTACTAGAGATCACTTGGACAAATCAGAAGTCTATTGGAACAATGTTTTTTGGGCAGATGAGGCCAAAATAGAGATTTTTGGTTTAAAGGAGTGTTATGTCTGGAGAAAGGACAACACTGCATTCCAACATAAAAACCTCATCCCATCTGTGAGACATGGTGGTGGTGGTAGTATCATAATTTAGGCCTGTTTTGCTGCATCTGGACTAGGACAGCATGCTATCATTGATAGAACAATGAATTCTGTATTACACCAGCAAATTCTAAAAGAAAATATCAACAATTTGCAGAAATGTTTAGTTGTTGTAGCTGCGCAGTTATTGATTCACATACTTAATGTGAAGGTACGTTTGTCACTCACAGACTCAATAAATTAATGACCAAGTCTAATGTTTGTGCCTCAGTTGTTTGATTTGGTCTCTTTATCTGCTTTTTAGATCTGATTACGTTTTAGATGTGTAGATTCAGTGGGTGTCTTACAATTACAGTAATCAGTACTTCTATTTTTGTGGGACTCTGAGATGACCACCTGGTAGAGACAGTAAGGCTTTTATCGGAAGAGGAAGAGAGGGAACTGGTCAATATAGTCATTGTCAACAATGACCGTCTGCAAGAGACTCAAAAGAGAGTGATTGAAGGCAATCATCAATTTCTAGGAATAAATACCGTCAGCCTCTCTGCAATTGATTGCAGTCTTTAGAAACATGGGTTTTGGATGAATCAGGCCTACGATGTGCCTTCTATCATGTGATAGATGTCTGGAATATGTTCTCGTATTAATTTTCATAATGTATGAAGCACAGAGTACCAACAGTACAGAAGATAGTGTAGCACAGACTACATTTATGGTGATTTTCCATTTGTGTCCTCTTGAGATGTTGAGAGTAGTTTCATGTGTTTACCGAGAATCTTAGAGGTTGAAGGTCTGTTGAACGTGATATTTTCTTTGACGAGGCTGGATTGATGGAAGACGAACATAATTGTCCATCAGGATTTTGTGAATGTCCCTGGGCTCCTCCATTACTGTGCCATTCTTCGGACACTACACTTGTCCTTGGTTTCCATGATGGTCTTAATTAAGTTTTTTTTTGTTCCGTTTACATTCATAAACATATGTGATCTGTATCAGTAATGTGAACGATTCTGTCTCTGAAACAACACAGCTGTGCACATTGATATATTTATACGTCACCTCTGTCACAACCAATAAAATATGTCAAATTAGTACAGGGTTTGCAAAAATGCAGTAACCGGTATAAAATGCAGAGGTGGAAGAAGGGTTTTTTTGCACGAAATAAAAAAGAAAATGAATGACATAGTAAGATTAAAAGAATATTTTTAAAAGCTTCATCAAATGTCTGACACTTCAGGTTTTTCCGTTTGTGTAGTGTCTTCTGTAAGACTATGGATAGGAAGATTTTGGGGATCTGGCAACCCTGTATTAGTGAGACTATTAAAACAGATGAGTTAGTAGCTGATGATGGTGTTTTGATCAGGAGGACAGTAAACAGGTGGTGGACTGTACATGATCAGGTGGAGAAGGTGAATAAAAGTCAGCCGGCTGATGTTTTGGCAGCTCTGTGTGTAAACAGGAGAGAAGTCAGAATTGGTTTAGTACTAAACACAAGACATCAAATCTGATCTGACCACAATCTAGTCACGTGCTCACAAATCAAAACTCTGATCTAGGATATGAAAGTGACTCAAATCAAGTTTGACATGTTCACACAGCCCTGAAAAGATCAGATCTGTTCACATTAAGGCAGAAAATCACTTGAATCACTTCAGCCTAAGAGAGCATGTGCTGCAGCTTGACCAGAGAGAGTCAGCACAACCAAATAGAGGCATGGTGTTGGAAAGTGTACAGCTGATAACCTTACAAGCTTACATTTCAGTGGATGTGTGCCAGGGTGGACCAGGCATGCCAAGGAATTCTCCCCTACTGCCTGCCTGGGGCTAATATAACCTTGACCTGGCCTGGCCTGACCCAGACCAAAGACAGGACGGTGTTTAGTGTATTGTACTGTACATTAAGGAATAAACAAATGTCCAAATCTATGTTTTTTGTCCTGTTTGTCAAGTGAAAATCTTTTTAAAGGGGAGAACCACATTGAACATACTCATTGCCAGTTTTATACGGTGTCCTGTTTGCTTCTTTATCCAAACAAATATGAATAACTTTAATACTAATAAAGACCTGCTGATGAAATGGTGATTAAATACCTCCGTTTTTGTGAAAAAGGACAGACGTTTGTGTACGTTCCAACCCTCACCTATGGTCATGAGCTTTAGGTAATAACCGAAAGAATGAGTTTGCAAATACAAGCAGCTGAAATGAGCTTTATTTGTAAGGTGTCTGGGCTTCCCTTAGAGATAGTGTGAAGAGTTTGGAAATCCGGGAAAGGCTCGGAGTAGAGCCGCTGCTCCTCCATGTTGAGAGGAGACAGTTGAGGTGGGTCGGGCACCTGGTAAGGATGCCTCCTGGATGCCTCTCGGGTGAGGTGTTCCGATCATGTTCAGTTGGGAGGAGACCTCGGGGAAGACCTAGAACCACTGGAGAGATTATATCTGGGAACGCCTTGGAATCCTCCTGTGTGAGCTGGAAGAGGTGGCTGGGGTGAGGGATGCCTGGTCTACTTTGCTTGGGTTGTTACCCTCTCGACCCAGACAAGCGGAAGATGATGGATGTATGGATGGGATGTATGTTTACAGTGCAGGTAGACGGGTGTTAATTTCTGATGACTAATATGCGCAGCTGTTGGAGTGGAGGCCGGCGCCCATCCAGCTGTCTCAATCATTCACCTGCTGCTGCAGTGAGACATTAAAGTCCTCGGTTGTCCTCGTGGGCACAGCACAGGATGTTTTTTTTTCACCCTGAGAATTGTGCAGAGATTTGAGTATAATGTATTGGTGCACAGTACAGGAGGGAGTGTTCATGGTGTGAATGTATTGAACTTGATTCAGAAGACACAACAGGAGCTTCTGAAACAATTTGTAAACAGCAGGGTTACTGATGGACCTTTCACAACATGGAGCGTCAGGTTCAGGTGTGTTTGGATGCTGTTGATGTACATTTTAGCTCAACATCAGTCTGAGGTTTATTTAATCCACATTTCATCACCAGATCTTCATTAGTATTAAAGTTATTCACCATCATTAGGGTAAAGAAGCAAACAGGACACCATGTACAATTGTTTAGAATTGATCTCACCACTATGTGAGACTTTTGTAGCATTTTTGACGACTTGTGTGTGACAAAGTTGAGTTGTTCAGAGAGCAGTTTTTGAGTGGGGAACTTCATTATGACTTGAAAATACAAAGTTGAGATAGTTGGGCGAGAAGTTATGGATTTGTGTTTAGAGTTTCGGGAAATGGAGGCATCATGTCAAGAAATGTGTTTAAGCAATCGAGAAAAACTGCTTTTTAGTGTTTCTCACGGACAGATTCATGAAGTTGTATTTATATAGCGCCCTTCTGAGACTCTAGATTGATTCTCCTGTTGGGGAACATTACTTGGATGTGGTTCTGTTATGCTGCCAGTTCTGGAGTTTAGATCAGAGCCACGGAGTCTTCATTAGTGATGTACTTGGGTGCAATCACAGGTGAGCCTGGAGTGAAACGTGTGTTCTCTGTGCTCAGTATTTATGAGGAAATGGGATGCAAGTCTGCACTTCAGATGCTTAGACTCAACAGTTAAAGTACTCAGACTTGTCTCGGACTCAGCAATCAATCTCGCTAAATGTCATTTCTCAAACAAGACCAACTACACTGTAAAATCAATATTTACTCGTCATTTTCATCTTTTAAGAGTCACCATAAACTGACACTTACAAATCAAACCCAATTCATCATCTGTTATCCAACTGGACTGAGTCAGTCATTGGTTTGACACTGAATGTAAAGACATCAGGGGGACACACATTAACTCTCAGCTTATTCCATCCTCAGAAAATTCAGCTTTACTTCATGTCTAGTTCAGAGAACATGAGGAATCTGTAAGATCAGCAACAAGACCTTCAGGAGAACATCCAACATCCACTTTAGTCTGATTAGAGTCTGATTTACTGATGTCAACCTGCAGGTTTGGTTTGAGAACTGCTGGCCCGGTGCTGACCCTACAGAACAAACTCACTGCAAATGTCATTTAACTTCAAATATCATTTCTGATGTAAAAGATTAATCTGTTTGGACTAAAAAGTGTTAAACAAGTTGTTCTCAAGGAAGAATAGATGTTTTTGGACATTTGTACAAAACATGTTTATAAAAATGTAAAAAATACTCAAATCAGATGTAAATTTTTGTTGCAGTTTTTAGAACATGTCCCAAGCTTTCAGAAAATGGGATTTGTACTCCGTGTTCACTAGGTCTCACTCGCAAGACTGTCTTCACTCAGTGTCGCTCGCATTTGGACTCTGTACTGATTCTGTCTCGCTTTCATTTGGACTCTGTACTGATTCTGTCTCGCTTTCATTTGGACTCTGTACTGATTCTGTCTCGCTCTCGTTTGGACTCGGTCTTGACTTGTTTACCCATAGTCTTGGACCTGTTAAAGGCAGACAGCTCTACACTGAACACATGTCAAAGTCTTGATGAAAAAGATTTATCTCTTTTTTCTGTCTTTTTCCACAGCGTCGCTTCCAAAACCAAGTTCTTTGAGAACGCTTCCAGACAGGCCGGAAGGTATGTGTGTGTGTGTGTGTTTAACTATATTTTATGCTGATTACTATGATGTGCTCAGAAATACACCATAAATCCATCTGTTATTATATCCCAGACAGAGTTGAGATACACAGTAAAGATTATTGTGAATAACTACAGAAGTGTGTTTCCTAAAGTAAACACAGAAGTGGTTCCCACTGTCAGGCAGTTGCTAGGGTCTTGCTGTGTGGTTGCTTATTGATTGCTAGGCTGATGCTATGTAGTTGCTAGGCTTTTGGAAAATGGTTGTTAGGCTGTTGCTAAGTGTTTGATAGGTTGTTGCTGTGTAGTTGCTAGGCTTTTGATAAGTGGTTGCTAGGTTGTTGCTACTTGGTTGCTAGGTTGTAGCTATGTGGTTGCTAAGTTGTTGTTAGGCTGTTGCGATAAGACTAATTTTGCTAACACACACTACAACTTAATAGTCGCCCAAAGTATTCCAGTCATTTCTGTACAAACATCACCCAAACTTCTCTGAAGCTGATCCAGCTAGGGAAGGTGTGAAAGACTAGTGGGTCTGGTTTAGGACACAGTTGAGAATTACCTTGAGCTTTAAACAATAACAAAAACTTGTGTAGCAGAATGCAGAGGCAGCCATTTTACATCACATATCCAACCTAAAAGAGTATTTTAAGATCAACAGGATTTTATTCACAATATGAAATTACAGTTTGTCATGTTTTATGAAAAATCTTTTGAAAAATAAACAGGAAGAAAATAAATATTATTTCATTTTTATTCTGGATATGAATGTTATTAGATCTTCTTTCAGTTAATAATGTTATTAGATTCTGGAAAATAATTGGTTGAGTTGAAAACAGATTAATTGATCCCAAATTTTTGAACTGTGATTCCAGTGGTGTTTCAAGTTGCATCTTGTGTCCAGCTGTTGTGCCCTCTTGAGATTCCCTCATAAAAGCTTTTAAAGTCAGGAAAGCTGCTGTTTTATGTCTTTTAAATGAAGCACTTTTAGTTTGAGGGTTTGGTTTACAGGCCGCTGGCTGGACCGGACTTTTATCTTGGACCAAATAAAAAGTGGAAAACACACAAATGCAAACACAAACGTGAACAAATGTCTGATGGAGGCTGTTTTATCTGCATACATCATCATAGACGGCATTCCTTCAAGCTGGGTTCTCCATCTGTAACTGAAAGTGCTCTTACCTTAAATGAGCTCCAGTTGCTGTGTTTCTATTCAACATAATAAATCTCTGACTTCTCTTCTTTTAATGCCAGGCTGAGTAGGTTTATTCCAATAATTCAGAATTAAAGCAGCAGCCAGACCTTCTGAATCAATAATAGCTCTGTAAAATAAACTTTTCATTTTTTATCACTTTTGAGGTTTATTGTCATAATTCATGTTTACGTGATCACCATTCCACTGCTCTTTATGCCTTAGAAGTAAACAGGCCGTACCTTTAGAGACCAGGCTTCAACATGAATGGACTTCACTACACAGCCTATAGAATGAAGGCAGGAAGCAGGAATATGAATTTACATATGTAAATTTATGTGAATTTGCATATATGAACTGAATGGTGTGAACACTGTTGTTCACATACATCAAACTAGGGATCCACGATAAGGGCATAAAGTTCTATACTGCTGCTAGACATTGCAATTAAAGTCACAATTAAGGCCCTATCAAAATGTTTAATCATTTTCACAAATTTGATAAATTTTTTTTCACTGCAGTTGTTAATGATTTTTTTTGTTAATTATTGAATAAAATGGTATACTCTAATATTTTATATTCATTAATGTAAAGTGACAAATTTCAAGCTCAAGTTTTAATGTTGATACTGTTAGAATAATAATTTACTCAAAGCTCTAAACTGAAACATTGTAATAATTGGATTTCTGATTTTCATGAGCTATAAGCCTTATTGATCAATATTAAAACATAAAACGGCTGAAATCTTATATGTATATATTTTTCCATAAAAATAACATGTTTCTGATTATTATTATTGACACTTCAAAGTACCTCAAACTCAGAAAACACATTTGAATAAGTTATAGTGGACCATTATTTTATTTTATTATTTTTTATTTTATTTTATTATTTATTATTATATATATTAATTTATTTCAAATTGATCATTAAACGTTGTGCAATAGATGGTTAATAGTCCCCAAAGTAAACATCAGATTTATATTTCTTTACTGTGCACTGTCTATAAAATTACATTTAAACACATTAAGCATTGAAATTAAACATTTATGGCATGTCAATGTTTACATTTCACAGATTTGTTGAATAAATTGGTGGATTTTGAAATATCAGTGATATGTGCTGCTGCCTGTTTGTTTACAGAAAAGCAAAACTGGGCGTAGATGGTTTAATACAAAACATTAGCCAACACAGCTGTGGCAGTTTCACCAAAAAGCTATTGATATCAGTGCACTGCCCAGCCATGCCCTGGCACCAACTGTGCCAACATTGTTATCAGCCAGTTCTCTAACCAGCTCCACCCATGTTGTTCTCTGAGAGGTGTGGTCATCATAAGCCAGTGTCCAGTGGCCAACATGCTTACCTGCCAGCATGATGGTCGGCCCTCCAGATGGCCTGCCAGCCTGCTCAGTGATGCTACACGTATTTGCATAATGTTGGATTTGATTAACAAAGATGTTCATCAGATTGTTAAATAGAAGGCATTTAAACATTGGTGAACATTGTGTAAACATAACCAATGTCCAAAACACCACCACATTGGCTAGCAACATTAGCCTTGTAGGAGATCTATAGAAGCAAACCTCAGACTGGACAACATATCTGATCTATGACAAATTTTAACTGAGTTATTATTTAGCTTATGTTTTAGTTTTGTTTTATAGTGAAACCATTGCTAGTCATTTCCCTCTGATGAGTTTGTCTGAGGATTTGCTAAATTAGCAGTTATGAGCGTAAACAACCTACACACAGACTGAAGATTTAGTGTTAGCTAGAAAACAGCTTGGCTAATATCAGTATCAGTTTTAAGAGTGCATTAGCAGTTTTAGTTTTGATTTTAGTTTTTGAAAAGGTACTTTTTATTTAGGTTCTGGCTTAGTTTAGTTTTAATGATGAAACCATAGTTAATTCATTGTTCTGATGAGTTTGGCTGAGGATTTGCTAAATGCTAAATCAGCAATGTTATGTATGTTTATATGCTAAGACATATTTGTGTTTTTGCTGGTCACTCTTCAGATTGTGGGTCAGTGTCCAGTGCAGTTCAGTGATTTCTGTGCTCAAATGCTAAACCTGCCCATTAACAGCTGAACTGAATCTCATGTGTTTGAGCTGGAAAATCACTAGATTTGGCAGAACATGGGGCCTCTAGAACCAGAACTGAAGAACCCTGATCTAAGCTAGTGATGCTTTAAGTGTTAAATGTGTAATCTGCTGTTTTGTTGTTTTCTCTTTCAGCTCTTCTGTCTCTCCAGCTGCCAATGAGCCAAGATGAGGTAAACATCTTATAATTAATAAATAAAAACATGCAAATATAGCATTAATGTCCACATGGACACATTGGTGCCAAATCTTTATTCAATTTGCCAAAAGCTAATGTCCTTTCATTACAGCCTTAAGTTTTAGTGTTGGTTAAAAACTAACTATTCAGTTGGTAGTGTTTTTATTGTATTTCTTAATAAAAACATCGTATTTTAAATTGTAAAATATTGGTAAAAATCATAATGTTGGAGGATTTTAAACATGAGCAAAATTACAATATCCCAATATGGGAATTCTGGGTTAAAGCTACTTTATAAAATTGAGAAATTTTGACAGCTCATGTTCTCCAATTATGATAATTTTTATTATGATAAGATTTCATTAAAACTAAAGAAGACAGAAAAATAAAGAAACATATCCAAGTACACAAGGCCAAACAAACAAGATAAAATAACAGAAACAGAAACAAGCCAAATAGAGGGCTGACTTGGCCTAAAGAGAAACTGGCTAAATAGAACCACACTAAACAAAGAGCTGACTAGGCCCATGGGCGTGGGGGGAAAAGTGGACCTGACTACCCAGGGCCTGAGTAGGGAGAGAGGCCCATAAAAATCCTGAGTTTTTTTCTTGGTTGTTTTTATTTTGAATGAATTGGGCTCTCAAATTAATTATTTATTAATTCATATTTCAAATATAATGATAATATCAACTGAGGGAATGAACTTTAGTCACAGTCCTCTCAACATATTGGACATTCTGATGCCCCCTCTTTGAGGCCCAAAATGGTTTAGTCCACCCAACAGCGACTAGCGACAAGTGTAACGTCAGTGAGTGATTGAATAACCTGGGTGCTACACAACATGCCCAAAAAGCAGAAATCAGGATTTCAAAAGAAGAAAGAAAGGGAGGAAAAAGAAAGAAGGCAGAATGAGGGGAGACAGCTGTTGACGGCTTTCTTTCCCAAATGTGAACTGAGTTTTCTTGTTATGCAAAGTCCAATTAAAGTTAAAGTAGTCCACTCCAGACAGCTGCGGCTGATTTTTGGAGGCTCACATGAAGTCATTAGTTTAGTTAGTTGCCAACCAGGCTGCTTGCGGCTGTAAGTATAAAGACAATTATGAGCCGCTAACGTTAGTTATCAACTTTAACCAGTTTCAGAAACAAACAGTGGCTCTGGTGGAGCTGGAGCAGCAGTGGCCAGTCCTGTCAGCTCTTCTGAAGATGAGCCTGAGGTTAGACATGAGCAGAGACAAAGTAAGATTAGATCGTTGTTCAAGGGTGAGCTCCCCCCTCTGACCCCCCCTTATGTTGGTATGTTGATGAGAGAGAGAGACAGAGGGGAGAGAGAGACAGAGGGGAGAGAGAGACAGAGGGGAGAGAGAGACAGAGGAGAGAGAGAGACAGAGGGGAGAGAGAGACAGAGGGGAGAGCGCAAGGACCTCTGGGAAGTGCAGTTCCGAGACGGAGTGTGAGAAGATGAGAGAACTAGGAGGAGCAGGGACCATGACACATGCCTTTTTTCTAATGGCACGTTACTATGCTGGTGGTTCTGCACTTTTCCTCTGCAAAGAAAATACAGTTTACCTACACTTTTCAAAAATATCTTCATAAAATGTACAACACAATTTGGAGACTCTGGAGGAAACCCCTGCACACACGGGGAGAACATGGAAAGTCCCCCCAAATGGGGATTCAAAACTGAGACCCCTCATGCCCCCTACTGGTACAGTAAAAAGGTGTGAAATCAAACTCTGACTGTAAAAGCAGCAGTACTGACATATTTTACTCTAACAGCAGGGGGCAGCACAGTGACTTTGCACAGTCACTTCTAAGATCTCAGGTTTGAGTCCCCATCTGGATGAACTTTTCATGTTCTTCTCGTGTCTGTGTGGATTTCCGCCAGCGTCTCCTGTTTGGTCTCACAGAGTGTAATAATAGGACACCTTGTACCATATTTATCCTGGTTGCCAAAAAAGGATACTATAATGTCTTATACATTGTGACCATATTTTATGCTGAAATTCTGGCAAACACAGCTGCCAGTATTTTACCATAAATTCTACTGATTTTTATGGGGAACCTTTTACAACTCAAAGTGGTGCTGAATTATTGAAGAAATAAAAATGCCGTGGTAGGACGTAGACCAGCAAATCAGTTAATTGGTACATTGAATACGGTGAGTAACCGAACCCTAATGACGCCCCTGGGCTCCGTGACCAGGCAGAGTCATTTTCTTACCTCTGCCTCTGTGTTGGGTTGCCAGATACCATGACGCAAATCCCACAAATTGAGAAACATTCATTTGGAAAATCTTGTGTTCCTAAGTCTGGATTAGCACTAAATCTGCCTGGATTAGAATTATGGAGCAATTAGTTATTTTTAAAGGTTTGTAAATGTAGTAAATTTAGTAAATGAGTAAGGTATGATGTAGAATGATTGTGTTCTCACTGTGGGTCTCTTTTGAAAATGTCTGGGTGATGCTCAGATACTCCGCTTCAGATAAAACTATAGATTTATAAGCCATTAAAGACATTATCAGTTAATGATATAAAGCCTTTCATCCACCAGGCAAGGACGAAGTTGTGCCCGTCGTAAAAATATCATGTGGACGGCTGTTATATGGCTATGATAGAGTGCAGGAGAGCTCAGGATAGAAATAAAAACCTGCTTATGCATATTGGCCCACTTTCAAATCTTGGTGCTTCATCTAGGTCATTAAAAAATCATCAAATTTTTATGGAGTGGCATAAAAATCCATGTCCACCTCCAGCAGTGTCCAGGTGTACTGGAGCACTGTCATTATTTGCTATTTCATGACTCAGTAGAAAACAAAATGATATAATGCATTAAAGGGCTCATGAGAAATATTCATAAATTCTCAAATTTTTAATTGTTGCTTAAATATGAAATTGATGAACTGTTTAAACGTTGATGAAGTTCCTACAGCTCAAAGTTGTTACTGTTTTAAATTAAGCCATGTCTGTGATGTCACAGCCATGAACAGATTTAGGGACAGGGGATGGACATTTTTAAGGGTTGGTGAAAAAATAAAATTATATATACTAGTAACATTCTTTTTTAATGGATATTATGCAAATGATGTTATAATTGTTAATTACATAGACATTGTAATCAGTATGATTGTAGCTCATTAGAAATGGAAATTTGAATATTTTATTGAATCTGAATAAATTACTATTCAAAAAGTATCAACATTAAAATAACAAGAGTATTGAAATATGTCACTTTATTTGTAATGAGGATGAAATATAAGACAATATGAAAAAAACAAACTTTTCCATGATACTCTGTTTTTTGGAGATGTCTGATGGAGTTAAGCCCATTTGACATTTATGTTGTTTTTCTTCTTTTTCTCAGAGTTTTAAATGGAAAGCTCAGCTGCTAAATCATCATCTTTAAGATTATTTTCCACTACAGCTAACTGTGGAGCATCAGTGAGACATGTGGATGCTCCTACCTGATCATGACCCTTGTTGAAGTGAGCGGGAGCGCTAATGTAACCGGATGGAGCAGAAATTTGAAGGAAAATATGGACCACCCACTACCACCTCGCTTGTAACTACAGACTCCCCTCGAACTCATGCGCCGGCACGCTCGCCAACTGGTTTGGTCTGTTTTATGTCCCCGTGTCTGTGAATGGACTACCAAAAGCTGCTCATCCTCACCTCTGCTTCTCACTAAGACAGACTGTGAGAAACAGAAAGTTTGAGTTTAAAACATGTCGTCTTTTGTACCCTCCTGACCTACGTGTGCACAATTAAACCATTAACTCAATCACAGGATTAGAAACACATGCCTTCACTACAGTTTATGTCCTCACACGTGTGTTTCCTGGCTGCACCTTTAAGAATGAAGGCCAATTTACTCTTAAACATAAACCCGGTTCCTGTGGATTGTTCTGCGTAATTAAATTCTTGACATGTAAACAGAGTCATTCAGGTTGTTTTTGATCTGAAATGCTCCATTCTAGAGAAACGTGCAGACAGTGGTGGTGATGGTAAACAGTAACCCAGCAACTGAAGGGCGGAGCTTTGGCGTCACCACGTAAAGTCGTTTACCTGCCCTTTACAACTCAAAAACAGCATAAATGTTGATGTGCTAGGCCGTAGACCAGCAGTGAGTCAGTGACTAACCAAGGCCTAACGATGCCCCTGGGCGCCGCACGGTAACGAGGCAGAGTCGTTTTCATACCTCTGCCTCCGAGTTGGGTCATCACAATGTTCTACAACACAAATCTTTTTTTATATCCTCTCCAAACCCACCAGTGAACCTACACGTGTCCACTGAGTGTTTCTATGTAATGTTGATGGTGGTAAAACAGTGGTAATAGGGACTATTTTGCCCTACAATGCCCTGCATGTATCCATCCAACATGAATTGATTTGTCTTCTCAAAATGATCCTAAAACAATTGCCTCTTTTTTCAAAAACCCATTTGTGCATTTTTCTACCACAAAGAAAATGGTTCTCAGATGATAAAATTGGCCCCATCCTGGAATCTTGCTGGATTGGACCCAGCAAACCTGAAAATGCCATAAATGTTGATGTGCTAAATCTCAAACCAGTGAATAACCTGACTGGTGCTCTGAACTCAGTGACCGGTTTCTGTGCAGACACCTGATACTGTTAATGGAAGATTTTCTCAGAGTTCTTTTAGACAGTCTCAAAGAACCTGCAGATGAAGAGCAAGATCGTCCTTTAATTTGTACATCTCCCTACCTGCTTAAGCTCTCATCTACTCTGGACCTTTCCATCACTCTACCATTCATCCATCCATCAGGCTAAAAATGTTGGAGTCTTTGACAATCGGCTGAATAAGTCGGGTCTGCATCAAGGAGCAATTCTGGGCTTGTTTGGGAAAGTGGTCATTATCACTGGTTCCATTCAAATCGTGGATAAGTTGAGCACTTCCATACGTCACGTTTCTGTGTGTAGATTCACAAAATGGTAAGAAGCTTCATTCTTTTGCTGCTTTTTATTATTTAGTTTCAAGACATACAGTCGAGTGGTGAGGAGCAGCACTTTTGGGCTGCATGGCCTTTCTCCCTGCTGGAGCTCCTGCAAACAAGGAGCCGTTCTCGTATGAGAATATTTTGAGCCGTGCAGGCCAACACAAGGTGTTTCTCACCGTGATCTCGGTACACATTCACTCCACAACAATCCTTTCCCACCTTCACCTACTTAAAAAGAGAAGCAATGCGATCAGTCAAAGTAGTAATGTTACAAATTGAGCCAATCACAAAAGCTCATGTGGCACCAGGAGCTTCCACACCTGCAGTGGACTGAACAAGAGGTCACTGGAAGCGAATCCAAGACCACCAATTTTTGATGGAGTAGACATCAGGGCTCTGGACCACTCCTGGGCTCCAGCTTTCAGAACTGACCAAATTACGGAGCAAGAGGACCTGGGTCTGAACGCAGATAGCTTCCACATCTGCAGCGGACCAAACCAGAGGTCACTGAAAGTGAAGGTTCTATCGCCAAAAAATGGTTCTGCTGTTGTTACAGTGTCAAGGTTGTAGCCCATTATGATGCGACAAAGAACCATTTTCAAAAAAGTTTCCATCTACAGCACATCAGTCTGAGGAACTCTTTCCCTTGAAGGACCATCTTTATTAAGAGCATAGGATGTTGGTTCCTCCCGCAGTTCCAGGTACTTTGGTATCTTTTTGTCGTCACATGTTTGTGGACAAGAACGTCTGCTAAATAACAAAACGTATTAATTTGACTAGATTAAGGAATGGCCACATCCACATGTGCAATTATTTGGCTCTAAAACCAGTGGACAGTGGATCCGTTCTTCAAGAGAACTAGCACCGGTGCGAGCTTCGGCACTTGTTGGAAAAGTGGTATCAGACATCAGGTATCATATTCCCAACCATTACCTCTAATTGTAGCTTTTAGAGGCTTTAAACTCTTCAGGTGTCTGGTTCCCATCACCACCACTGTGAACAGTCTAGAATGGAGCCTCATCAGTCCTCTGTGAATGGCACTGAAGAACGTCAGAACCATTATGAACACAGATGTCTGAGGTGAAGTCTCTGCAGGGATTGTCAGTATTTCTGTAGTAGATTTAGGTAAACAGGGCTTTACAGACATTCTCAGTTGACATATTTATTACTTAATGTCAATACAAATAGCAGAATGTCTTGAATTAATGTAGCGTCTTACTTTTAACACTGATAAATCCACTCAGATACAGTCTGAGTTATGCAAAAGTTAGTGCACCCCAGCTCAAACCCCAGGTCTGAATGATTGTCCACATGCAAACAGCACATTTTAATGGGCACTTTCTCTTTATTTACCCATTTTACTGAACATTTTGGAGAAAAAAAGCTAAAATGTGGCTGATTGTGTTTACATTGTTTGTTTTCCAATTCCAGCAGTCAGGGTGCACAAACTTTTAGCAAAGCTACACAGTTTACTTCTAGTATTTCAGCATTAAATTTTTGCCATATAAGACATTAAAGGGCCCATATCCTGCATTTTTAAATATATTTGTGCACTTATAATGCTTGTTTATGTACTAAAAACACATGTATGATCACTTTTAATTATAATTACAATGAATCACTCTGTACCTTTAAGGCTAATACATGTAAATGAGCTCTGATCTGATTGCCACATTCAAGAACCAGTGTAAATGGACGGAGCTAGACTGCTCTAGGCTGGCATATGTAAATGCACTGATTTTTATCACAAAAACAGTTCATTTAAAACACATCGTATAGGGACTGGAGAGTGAAGTATATGTTTTGAAGCCTTAATGGTGCTTTAATACTACATTCAGTTCAATCATTTGAAAAAATTGATTTTCCATGATATGGGCCTTTTAATTGTGGTGTTATTGTTGTTGTTGTTGTTGTTGTTGTTGTTATTGTTGTGTAAATGTTATAACTTTTCTTTTGAAACAAACACTTTTTGTATGCAAACCAAAACGGATGGACTGGTTGCCTCTTAAATGGTTCTTTAGATGTTCTTTAGGATAACCAGTGGTTCTATATAGGAAAAGAACCTTTAGAATGCTTAAATGGTTTTGTGATAGCTGATGGTGAACATAGTTGTATACAGAGTCCATATTGAAAATGGTTCTGCAGAAAAATTTACAAGCTGGACCTTTGTGGTGCTGTATACAACCTTACAACACGTTCTCCATAAATCTGAAGAACATCACCAAGCCAAGAACCTTCTTGTACACTGATGAGCCAAAACCTTGTGAAGGTTCGGGTATATTTGATGGGAAGAGAACAATCGGTTCGTAGTGTTGGATGTGGGAGAAATGAGGTGCAACTGAACATTTTTAACAAGGACCAAATTATCAGACAATTCTGGACCAAATATGACTCAAGTAAGGCACTTATGGGTCAGTTAAGGCAAAACTGGTCCAACTATAGAGGTCATGTTTAAGGTTTGTCATGGCATGGAAGCCTACATAAAACCTCCACGTCAAATCTTTGAACATCATTTCTATTTTGGCCGAAATGTAGCCCAACTGTATCTTCCCCAAGTTATGAATTGATTCTGGTTAAAGTGAGGTGTTCCAGCCATCAAAGTCAACACCATTGTTTCACTGTGATATTTGGGCCAATGAAAGTAGTAAACATGGGCCAGAACTGTCCCGACTTTAGCAGACATGTTCTTGGTTTGTGATTGAGTTTGAACTCTGGACCACATGGCCCAAATACAACCTACGTAAAATGTTTCACCTCCATTTCAGTTTGGCCCTGGCCAGCCAGCCTGAGCTGAATTCATTTGGGTTAAATGAATGTGTTCTGGCTCTTCCACGGTGCTGTTTGGGCCACTGACAGTAGTAAGTGCTATCAGGGTGTGAGACGACTGAGTTGGAGCATCTCAAGGCTTAGGGAGCTCATCAGTGTTCAGTCCCAGCTCCATCTCAGTCTGTAAGATATACAAATCCTGGCTCCAACTCACGACTTCCACAAGTCTAGAACTGAACGGGTCAGAGTTTTGGCTGATCTGTGTATACAGAACTCTGTGTATATGTGTGTTAATGTCAGTTTAAGATGTTTGTGTCTGACATTGTGCAAAAAAGTTGATCTCTGACTTGTGAAAATGATTTGCTACTTGAACACTCCTCTAACGTGAACATATAAGCTCTTCAGTCTGACATCATTCTTCCTTTGCTTGAGCTGAAAATGTTGTCAGGTACCCGCTGTTCAGCTTCTCTTGGTCTCTTAATAATAATCATAATTAATCTTATTACAATAATAATGTTACCTGCAGCCTCCATACGCATTTCCGTGTTTTTGTCTCTCTCTTAATGTGGAGCTGAAATGTGAGTTCTTTTTCGCTCCATTTCATCTCCCGTTTTATTTATTGTGCCTTTCGAGGCAAACATGAAAATGTGCATGGCATTTTAGAACGTAATGAAGCTTTAACCTTTAAATGGGCTTTGGCTTGTGTTGAGATTGGCATTAATAATTCATGTTTGGGTTTTGAAGCTCGTCGGGTTGATTACTCTGTAATTTTACTTGCTGCCTGTTGTCACTCAGACCTGTTTTGTAAAGAAATTTGGTTTTTAAAAGCTCCTCGACCTCTGTACTCTTTCCCTCTAAAACTCACTAAACACAGGCTGTGAATGTATGGCAAGAAAAATGCAACTTTTGAAGAAACTTGTTCTGGAGTTTTTATTTATTGCCGATTCCTAAAGCCGACCTCCACATCATTTAGACTCAGTCAGAGCTGGTCTGGTTTAGCTCACAGTGGTTTTGATGATAACCAGACATCTGAAGTCTCTCAAAGCTCCTCACAGTTACATCAGATGGTTATGAACATGCTGTCTGATGTCTGACACTGTTTGATGAGTTTTGAGAAGATTTTTGACTATTTTTAAAATTGTACAACCTAAAAAATCTTATTTTTCACATTTTACACTGCATTGCCATCATAATCATCACATATAAACACTCAGAAGACACATGGATGATAAATAATAATAATAATTGTGTTGTAGAACATTGTGACGTCTGGTTACCATCACCACCATTGATAAGAGTCAGCATGTTTCTCTAGACTGGAGAATTCACATCAAAACAACCTAAACTGCTTTGTTTACATGTCTCTGTAAAGGTTTAGAAATAGATAGAAACTAATTCAGAGCTGGTTTGGTTTAGTTTACTGTGGTTTTGATGGTAACAGACATCTGAAGTTTCTAAAAGCTCCCTCACAGACACGTATTACATCAAATGTATCTGAATACACACTGCTTTATGAGTTTTGACAAGATTTTGGACTATTTTTAAAATCCAGTCACAGTGGAGTGATACATGCAGAGTGTATGGCAATAGTCCCCAGTAAAGCTTATTTTAACATTTATCTCTACTTTACCATCATCAGCATTCACATATAAACATCCAGAAGACATGTGGAGGTTCACTGGATGGCAAATAAACTGTATATATTCGTGTTGTAGAACATTGTGATGTCTGGTTACCATCACCACCATTGTTAAGAAATCTGAGTCGGTACATTTCTCCAGAATGGAGCATTTCACATCAAAACATCATGAACTGCTTTGTTTGTCTATCTGTAAAGCTTTTGAAATGGATATAAACTCAATGAGAGCTGGTTTGGTGTGAAATGCTTCATTCTGCAGTAAGAACAGTTCAGTCTTAGTACCCAGACGTCTGAAGCAAAAAAGTAGTCCCCCAAAAGATGTATTACTATTTTACCATTAACATTACATATAAACATTCAGAAGACATTTGTAGGTTTACTGGTGCTTTCAGATAGTAAATAAAATTAGTTGTAGACTTGCGTCTGGTTCTTCTCACCATCACCGTAAATCTGAATCCCTACAATGAGCCACTTCACATCAGAATCAGTGATTGAATTTTACAAAATTGGTGTAATTTACCTTTAACAGTATAATCTTTGTTGACAGGTGAGTTTGAAATGACTTGCACAGTAGAGTTGTGGACAAATTACAGAGGAAACTGAACACATTATTTTATTTTAGCCACATTTGGAGCTGTAAGTCTGAGTTTAATTAAGAAAGCCGCATAATCATTCATCACAAAGCACAAAGATGATTCTTTTATTCAATAAGATGTAAAACACAGACAAAATGAAACCAAATTTACATGAAGCTACACATAATCCTCAGTGTGGTGAAGCCTGTCCAACAGTTAAAAAAAAAAAAAAAAAAGATAATCAATTTACAGATATGTATATTGGGGGCCGCATCTTTATAATATAACTAAACATTTGGCTGTAAAAAAAAAAAAAAGAAAAGAAAAAAAAAGTTTACACACACAACAAACTGGAATTGCTCACACTAGAAAAACATTTTTTTGTTTGTTTTCTTTTTTTTCCCAAAAACATAAACAAGAAAAAAAATTGCTAAGGAGCACTCTCGCAGTAATATTTTTAACACCCAATAACAGGATAAAAAAACTGGTAGAATTAGAAGTACACAAAGTTATATGATTTACAGCAACAATAGCCAAAAAACACATTTTCATAAATACATGGCTTGTTTTCATCGAGTTCTTCAAAAAATCGTCCCTTTTCCAACAGGTTTTAAAACGAACTCATTGTGTTTGTCACAAATAAGCCCTAAATCACTAATTAACCTGTCATTTTGGCCTTTTTTAAATGGACTTTATTTAAATACTTGAAAACAGACTTTAAAACAGGCTAAAGAAGCGAAAGATTCTGGTTCTGAAACTTGGTTCAAAAATGTCATATGTTGTTTTTTCACATTTTATTGCTTTTTCCGGTTTTGAAAAAGTAGAATTAGTAGTCGCTTTTAACCTTGGCTTTGCGGAAGATGCATTAAGATGAAGCATGCACACTACACTCAGGATGGTTGGCGGTCTGTATTTCACTATTTTAAAATGTTTTTAATGTTTTTAAACCACTGAAACCTCACAAATAATCTTTACGTTAGCATACAGCTGAGCACATCATCTGCGACCCTTCTTAAGGCAACGGATTGAACAGCAAAATGTGCGGCGGAAGCTCACGAAAGCTCACTTATCAGCGACGTGCTTTTGCACGAAGACCTACATTAGCACTATACCAGGCTTTAGCGAAGCTCTACAGAAGCAGTAAGGAATGAAAACAAGCCCCTAAAATAATGTTTTGCCAGCTGGGAGTTAATTAATGAGTTAATTGATTAATTAGTTTTATGAAGTGGGTGTATAAGCCCCGGAACACAAGCTGAATAAAAATGCGTCATATCAAATTTGTAACTAGCGCTCTCGGCCTGTCTACACTAGTCACTTGAGTGTCTGTCTGTGGAGCAATCCGCGCTGTTGAGTAGAAAAGTCTCGACAACCCCCACCATCCCAAATCCCTACTTACTTCTCTTCTTCTCTCAGTGCATTCAAAACATCAACCAGTCATCTACATAGAGAACGCCCTGGGTATTACCGCAAAAAGCCCCAAATCTGCATTCTCTCTCCGCTATTAGGCTACGCAGAGCCTTCTGTTTCCCAACACATATCCACGTTTGATTTAACTGAAGCACTGATGCCTCAGGAGGAAGAGGAGGAAGAGGGGGAGTTGCGCTCCTATGAAGGTTTAGCGCCTCATGCCGCTACTCGACAAAAGTCGAGAGCAATGACAGCACTGAAGCAACAGCTCTGCGCCCAAAAAAAGCATCAAATTGACCAAATTCACAAAATTTACACAATTTCATCCATGTAGTCCATCAGACAAGACACACTTGGCTTGCTTCTTTCACACTGGAAGCTAATGGAGAATGGCTTAAAACACTCACACTCGTTTGTTTTTCTACATAAATGTTTCAACTGTACATAGGCCTACTGTCAGATGTCTTTTACTTATGTGCCACTTTCTAAAATGTTTCATTTTAAATGCTGCACTAGCTGTATCTCAGTGCACTGTTTTGCTTCCTGTGGGATAGTTTTTGCCTCAGTGCCAACTTCATTAGTCATGTTGTTTTTGCTGAATGTGCCTAAAGACTTGATTTCTTAAAGAGAAAGCAACAGTTCTTGTCTCCAACTCTTTTAAAAGCTAATTACACCTATGCATGCAGTTAGCTAGTTAGCATAGGTAGCTAGCATTGCTGATATCCAGCACACAGATATGGCTCACATACCATAACGAATAGCACAATGAAATATATAATATATAATACAAAACTGTATACACCTGAAGCACCACTAAATTAAAAATACAGTTTCAGGCCATATCAGTGCATTATCATAAAACAGTAGCGCATAAGCTCACCTAACTCCAGCAAAGCCACCAGAATGAAGTCTTGGCTGATGATCTACAATGGTAAGAAGAGTGCATGAATCACTGTTTTGATTAAACTATTACTTTAATATGCAGGTCTTTATGGATAAGAGCAATGAAAAGACAAAACAATCCCAGACTAGCTCATAGCTTCAATGTTGTAGGCTGTTTTTTCCCCATTTAGCTCAGAGAGTTTTGGCTCTCTAGTTCTGCATTGTGTATATTTACACAAAAAAGGATTCGGTTACTTATTGCTTGTGCAGAAATGATGGCACTTGCAGTGAAGAGGGAGGGGACGGCCAAGAAAACGACCGGTCAACAACAGCAACCACGGCTATGAGGAGAAGGAGAAAAGCATAGGCGGAGTTTTGAGTTTTATGCTGCAATACATGTTGAATTTCTTTAATAAAGACATTCTGGTACGCTGGTCACAGCTAAAACTCTGAGCTAGCTGAACAAAAAACGGTGAAAACACAGGACTGTAACTTCAAAAAAGCAATAACCAGTTTTTATTACTGCTTTTGGTCCCCTTTTCACCACATCACACTCTAACTAATCCACAACAAAACAGAAACATGGCTTTTTATTTTTCCATGTTTTGGTTTCAATCATTTTCCAAATTAGCAAAGAGCTTTCACCTCCAGCCCCCAGGGGGAGCTCAAAACTCCGCCTATAAGAGAAAGGCTAAAGCGGTGCGCTCCTCTGGAAGATTCACATTGAAGTGCAAAAGCTTTTTTTCTCGCTACAAAAAATCATCGTAAAGAGAGAAGGCAGCGTACAGGCGTTTAGGAAAGACCACAGCTCTTCAGAAAAGTGTAAAAATGTCTAACTAGCCAAACGTTTAAAGTCTTGACATGCAAAGATCTCTTTTTTTAGTAATTGTAAGCAGGAAAGTTGAGAACTAGTCACATTTAGCCCATATTTACTGCATGTTTATGTACAATAAGCTGATTTTGGTAAGAAAAAATGAGAACATGCAGCCTCGTGTTTTGCGTTTTCTCGTTTGTGAGAAAGTTTCATTGATGGTTACGTTTTGGACAGTCAGGATCCCTTATTACTCCACACAGTTGCTGTATAGTACTGTTTGCTATTCTGTAGTATTCAGTACGATCCAGTAGCCTAGCACAAGGTCAAGTCAGAACATTATGACCACCCTGGAGTGGGCCAGGGGCATCACGCGACACATTAATAAGTGAGCACACTAGTCAGTTGTAGCAGAGTAACCATCATCATGGACAAATGACAAACCATCACTGATGTCTAAAAGGGCACAATATTAGGGTAGTGGGTGAAGCATGGTGGAGGCAGCATCTCAGAAATCACTAACTTTGTGGGATGAAGGTGTACAAGGAATGGACTTTTCGTACATTGAGTGCCTCCCATGTGCCATTGATGCCAATGACTCTTGTGAGTTGTACAGAACAATCGACACACCAGTTAACCTGTAAATCAGGAGCACATGCCAGCCCAGGTGTGCTCGTAATGTTCTGATATGACTATAGTATTCAGTATTGTTACTATACTATCAGTATTGTATTCAAAGCTATGCAGTATAGTGTAGGATAGTGCTGTAAATATGACTATATTCAGAGTTTAATAAGCAGCCCGCATGCTTGTTACGTCTCACGGGTTATTTTGAGCATGTGACGTCACGTCGGACTGTCGTACGAAAGGTACAAACTTGAGACACGGATATAAAGAGATTGATTGTCACTCTCTTGGTTAGTGAGCAGCTGTAGCTTTACTCTGGTTTTAGTTTTAGTTGAAGTCGTCTGAAAGTCTGAAGGTGGCAGTAAAACCTCGTTATCGCTTCCAAAGCCAACAGAAATGCATAGAGTAAAGTTCTACTAAGTAAACACAGCAGCGCTTCTTTAGAGGGAAACTTCTTCTTAGTGCACATTTTGTCTTTTTTTGGGGGCTCCAGTAAAAACTAAAGGTTTTTTTTCCTTCCAGGTAACACGGTGTAGCTCTTCAGACTGTTCAGGAATAAATGCTGGAGAGGAAAAAAGAGAAAATTCGACAGGGAGAGAGATAGAGACGTTCCACGCTGCTGTACCCGCATGAGAAAATGATGTGAAATTATCTCAGAGCAGAAGATAGACTGGTGTAACGATGTAATGGTCCTCGGCAGATTTCAGAGACATTTTTCAGAAAAGAAGAAAAGGAGCAGGGGTGAGAGAGAGGCCAGAGAAAGAGAGAGAGAGAGAGAGACGTGAAAGTAGAAATGAGTATCTTTAAGTCTCCCTGCAGAACCTCGAGAGAAAGAAAGAGAAAAAGAGAGAGAGAGCCATGCGGGCCAAGCTGGATGGCTGGAACAAACCGGATCAGACCGGATCAGGCCTGGTCATGGTAGGGCGTGTCCTGCCTGGGTGTGGAAGGCGGAGCTTGGTGTCACTTGTGGAACAGGATTGGCTTGGCCAGGCCGGCGAGGATCTTTGGTACTTGGACTGAAATTATCTCGGCGATCATCTCAGGGAAGCTGACCTTAGTTGGCAGAGACTGAGCCTGGACGAAAAGGTCAAAGGTGAACTGGTGCAGCTTCCTCACGATCTGTTGCACAAAGAGAAAGAGAGAAGAAGGAAAAAGAAAAATGAGAATCTCAGATGTTTCTCCTGAGACCTCAGTATCCTCACGTGTCTCCTCTCAAGTTTTAGTCCAGATCTCATTCATGTTTACATCCACAGGCTAAACTTATCAAAAAACGTTTAATCCAAAACCTTAACATCTCAATAGCGTCTCCTTCCAACAAAGAGATCAGATGGAAACACAAACAAGACTTTAGTTTAAGTCTCAGTTGTCGCTCAGATGTTTCTCCTGACAAAAAGATCTCTGCTCTAATAGGACAATCTCTTCTGACAGGAAATATGAATCCAAAATGAGATCTCCTTAACATGTCAGTGGATTCTCCCAGAGAATGAGACTTTAGCTTAAATCTCAGATCTGCTGCTCAGATGTTTCTCCTGAGAAAATGATCTCAGCGATTTGATAGTATATTCTCTTCTAAGAAATAGCAATCCAAAATGAGATCTCCTTAACATCTCAGTAGCTTCTGTCAGAGAATGAGACTTTTGCTTAAATGTTTCTCGCAAGAAAAAAGATTATAGTGTTCTGATAGGATAATCTTTTCAGATAGGAAATAACAATCCTAAAGGAGATCTTATTAATATTGCAGTAGCTTCACCAAGACATCAATGAGATCAGATTGAAACAAAATCTCAATACTGTTCATGTCAAGTTGCTACACTTAGAATGATAAGAAAGACCACAAAATTTCTAATCTTTTGGTAGAAAAATACAATGCAAAAGAAAATCTCTTTAACATCTCAGCAGCTTCTCACAGACCGTGAGATCAGATAGAAGCACAAACAAGAATTTAACATTAGATCTGCAGCTCAGATCAGAAAAAGATCTCCGTTCTCTCACAGGTGTCTCTTCTTGAGTTTTATTGCAGATAAAGTCTCATTGCATTCAGCAGAGTCTCACGTTGTGCTCATGTAATAACACTCATGTATACTAATGACCGGAATCTCAATATGTTCTCAACCATTTCTCATTCAGAACTAAGACTCCTCTCACTTTTAATGTTATGAATGACCATAACGTTTATCTTAATCAGATGTATCCCATGTCTCTTTGTTGTCACTTAAGTTTTTTTAAAATACACTCTCCTCAACATTCAAAGAGAAACATTTGAGCAGTAGAACTTTCCTCTACATTTTGTTAAAAACAAAATATATTTTATATTATATTTTCACTGACATCCGAGGATGTTTCTTTAAATTTCTGAAATCTCGAGCCAAACAAAGACGGAATGGATCCCTCCAGGACCCCCTCCTTCCCGCTTCCACCCCTCCTCCACCCATCAGCTATCAGCCCTGGTGTGTGTGCTCCTCACCGGCTGTAGTGAGTCCATGAGACGAGTTAGCTGGTAAAATCGTTGAGCACAGTTACTCTTCCTCCCGTAATTAATCAGACGATCCAGTTCGTTAATGTACGTCAGACGCAATTCATCAAAATACTTCTGATTCTTCAGGCCTTCTACAGGAACTAGAGAGACAGAAAAGTACATTAGTGAAAAATAACACAATAGAACAAAACCACCAGAAAGTAGAGATAATACAGCAAAAATGAAAACAAATTTTGAAAAAGAACAAAAACAAATGAAAATTGAAAAATAATTTCTCCTCATCAATTTTCTCCAAACAAAAACAAAAACATCCTTTTGTAACTACAATCTCCAAACTCATAATTACACTCTTCAAACAAAACATTCTTGGAAGATCTTTTAGGGGTTCTTCACACTGTCCCACTGGTAGAAACCTTAACCCCCTAGAGTCTGAGGGTTTTTCAGACACTCTGATGTCTGACATGCCTTTTTTAACAAATTACACACAGCTAAAATATATATTGTTTCCAAACTTTTACACAGGCTTTTGTTCAGTACAAATTCAGCAGCAACAGTGTCAAAACAGTAAGAGTGTCATACATCTATAATTCTGATTAAATCTGCTCTAAACTTAGACTTTCCAAAAACCTACTTTCAGATGTGCTATGTTGTGTGAAAACACTCTAACATTTCTAGCTAAAACGTTTGAGCTTTGAACTGAATAAACAGAGGTGTTGGTTACACACTGGTCATTAAAGTTTTTAGAAATTGTATGTGGTTTTATTTCTAAAGTTTAACAAATGTGAGCTGACACTCTTTGACTCATTCAGTGGCTTCTAGACTGAATATTTCTGAGATATGTGTGAACACACAGTTGAGAAGTCTTTTGTTCAGGTTCACCTCAGGTGAGAGCTGTTTGTTCAGGTTCCCATTTCACATATTCCACAGCTGGTAATCTAGCAATGGAATGTCCGGAATTAACATGTCATTATTATATGAAAAAATGTACAGCTGTCAGGTTCTCTCTGAAAAACGTGTATCTGCTTATAAGCTCCTCTCACAAATATCTAAAAATATATTTAGACTCAAGCTATATATGAATATATATTTGAAGAGTAGACCCTTTAAGGTTTCTAAACTATGTTTCGTTTTGTTTCTAGCATAAAATCACACAGTTATATAAGTGTTTTTGCAGAATTGTGTTAATATGCCGCTGGCTCTAGTGCTGAATCCAGAGGGTTAAAAGTGTGTCCAGGAACAATTTTTCAATGCTCTTTTAAAATTATACTTCTCCATTATGACTAAAAATTTCATATCAAATTTTGGGTAAAAGCACAGTTCTTCAAGGGTTCTTTAGTAAAGAAAATGGTTGTACATAGAACCATGAAAACTCAAAGAAACCTTTGCATGACTAACAAATTCTTCAGATTGATGAATATGTTATAGATGGTTCTATATACAGTGCCCTCCATAATTATTGGCACCCCTAGTTAAAATGTGTTAAAAGCCTTAAAATATTTTTTTTTATTGCTGAAGCATAATCTCACTCTGAAAATTTTTTAGAAAAAAGCAACCTTCAACTCAAGTGGAAAAAAAGAAAGAAAAATAATTATTTCCCATAAAATTACCTGTTCTACAATTATTGGCACCCTTAACATTGTATGTGAACCATTTATAAAGTATCTAGGAGCATTTAATTAGTAATTAATCACTTCCTGTTTCCCTGGGGTATAAATATGGCATTACACAGAGGCCTATTTCTCTTACTCTTAAACATGGGAAAGATAAGAGAACACACTATTCAAGTAAGGCAGATGTGTGTCAACCTTCATAAATCAGGCAATGGCTACAAGAAAATAGCCACTCACCTGCAGATGCCCTTATTTACAGTCAGAGCAATCATCAAAAAGATCAAAACTGTGACAAACAAGCCTGGAAGAGGACGCAAGTGTATCTTACCACCACGCACAGTGAGAAGGATGGAAAGAGAAGTAAAACATTCTCCAAAGCTCACTGTAAGAAAATTTAATCAAATGGTAGCATCTTGGGATTACAAGGTCCCCCAAACAACAATCAGGCGTTATCTACATGCCAAGAAGCTGTTTGGGAGTTTGCCAAGTAGTACTGAGATTTTAGCTGGGACCGCGTGCTTTGGTCAGATGAGACCAAGATAAAGCTTTTTGGTGACAAACACTGTAAGTATGTCTGGCGTAACACCAAGGATGAGTACACAGAAAAACACCTCATACCCACTGTTAAGTATGGGGGAGGATTGGTGATGCTGTGTGCCTGTTTCTCCTCCAAAGGACCTGGGAAGGAGGATACATGGGGTCATGAACTCTTTGAAATATCAGGACATTTTGAATCAGAATCTGGTGGTCTCTGCCCGAAAGCTGAAGATGGGTCGTCACTGGGTCTTTCAGCAAGATAATGACCTTAAACATGTGGTCAAATCTATTCAAAAATGATTCACAAGGCACAACATCAAGCTCCTCTCATGGCCATCTCAGTCCCCAGACCTCAACCCAATAGAAAAACTGTGGGTTGAGCTGAAGAGGAGAGTGCATAGGAGAAGACCCAGGACTCTGTAAGATTTAGAGAGGTTGTGCAAAGAGGAATGGTTGAAGATCCCTCTTTCTGTATTCTCCCATCTTCTGAAGAGTTATAGGAGAAGATTAAGTGCTGTCTTGTTGGCAAAAGGAGGTTGTACAAAGTATTAACACCAGGGGTGCCAATTACTGTGACACACATGATTTCATTCAAAAGATTTATTTCTTAATGTGTGATTTTTTCCCATCAAATAAATGCACTTGAATTAAAGCTTACATTTTTTATCTTTTTGCATTGTTGTCCTATATTTTATTTATATATATATATATATATATAAACATTAGAAGCCAAAGAACACTTCTTAACCAGGGGTGTCAATAATTATGGAGGGTGCTGTAGAAGATTTTTGAAAATGGTTCACTTCAGCATCAAAAACGTTTCCTCTATTATTACAAGCTTGAAATTGTAACAATAGCAGAAGCCATTTTGGTGATATTTTTCATCAAGCTGCTAAACAGAACCATCTACAGCACATTCTTCATCAGTTGAAGAAGCCTTTTACCATGTAAATAATCAGTCATGCAATGGGTACTGTCGGTGTTCAGAGTTCTATTTATAACCACTTTCTTTACTAAAGAACCCTTTAAGGACCATCTTTTTAAAGGGTGTAGTCTTAATGTTTTAAATCTCAAACCTAATCTTTAATGCACTAATTCTAGTCCTAAACCTAACTCTGGTTCAAATCCCAATCCTCAGACCTTTATTGGAGTTGTAACAATAGCAGAACCATTTTTGCCTCTCAGATGTACTATATAAACATAAACATTGACTTTACTGAAGAACCCTTAGAAAAACCTTCTGTTTAAAGAGTGAAACACTGAGCTTCTAGAGACACTTTGAGTGTCTCTAGGTGATCTATAGAGGGCTCTCCAGATAATGGTGGAACCACATGTTGATGACTCACTGATGCTGAAGAGCAGGAGGGCCTTCATGCAGAGGAACTCCTCCTGAGTGACCTGCAGCAGCACAAACTCCTGAGACAGGTGTTTCATCTGCATACAGTGCTCATACATGCTAGAGATGTGCATCCTCTGGCTAAAAGAAAGAGAACAGATTCATCAGATCCAATCAGCAAAGACATTTTTATACTGGAGCTACAGGCTAATGTAGCTAACAGGTAATAACTACAGAAGTGCAGGAATAGAAACTCAGAAAAGTTGTGCAGAAGATTTCCAGGCAGTCGCAACATGTTCAATAAGGTGCAGCTGTTTTTGTAAGGTGGTTGCTATTGTGTTACTATGTGGCTATAATGTTGCTAAATGGTTTCCATGGTGTTGCAAAGTAACTGTTAGGTGGTTGCTGTGATATTTCAAGTGTTGCTATGATGTAGCTAATTGAATGTTGTGGTGTTGCCAAGTGGTTACTATGATGTAGCTAGATGGATGCTATGGTGTCTTGTTCTACAGCTCGTCCATTGGTCTCAAAAAACTATGTTTTTGATCTTGGGCCAAGATCAGATGTTTTTGACACCTCACAAAGAATTCAGTGAAAAGGAAACACAAAAGGAACCAGTAAGATCAGACTACTGTAACGTTTGTCCAGAGTCTGTTCTGTTTTCTGTTTTCTCTCCTTCCTCATCGTTTCTCTGTGCCTCGTCCCTCCTTGTCAGCATTTGGTTTTCACTCGCGCACAGTGTAGTTTACTTCCTGGTCTGCCCCACTCATGTCTCCATTCACCCGCCCACTCACTCACTA
>BRDA01064994.1:2445-19528 GCA_036984385.1 Crenuchus spilurus
TTACAGTGCAGGCAGCATGCAGAACGCTAAACAGCAATAACGAGCCGTTGTAGCACATGGAGCGAGGAGGAGACCAAATGTTTAATATAATTTTCCTCTGATGAACATGTGAACAGTCAGCTTAAAAACGCACAAAATACTGAAACGTGCAGCTTATTTTCTGAGATAATGAGAGAGAAAGGATATAACAGATGACAGAGCAACCTAAACTAATGAAACAGCGCTATATAAAAGTAAACACGTCAGATACACTTCCTTCTACAAACCAATCAGTGTCGGGTGTAGGAAGACGCACACCACGTAACAGTACGTGGGTGTGTCATAATAAAAGTCCTTGGAGTGCTCGAAAAAATGCAGTGAGAAAACAAACCTAACCTGGCCAAATATATACAAAATAATAAACACACAAAATGTATACAAAAAATAAAAAATTAAATAAATAAATAAAACACGTGGTTTTTGTATGCCACATGCTATTGTTGTTATTTTGTTCTGTTCGTATCTACACTGTCTAGCAACCTTGACATCTAGCATATGTAAAGATAAGATTGCTTAAATTTCTTTAATGTTGTGGCAGAGATGCTTGCTAGTGTAGATATGAACTGGACAAAATAGCATTAATAGTATGTGTTATACTGTACTAAAACATTATGTGAATGTTTTCATGGTTTGATGTAATGTTTTGTAATTTTTGTAATATTAACATTTCAGACATTGTTTTATAGGTAACAGGTTTACATTTCAGGCAATATGTTTTTATTTATTTTTATATACTTATTTTTATTTTATCTACTATTCAGTTGATGATGTAATACTTTTTTGTGCTCAGAAATGTTCATTAAGAAGCACCTTTGAGAGATGCATTAATAGGTTA
Source organism: Crenuchus spilurus (assembly GCA_036984385.1). NCBI lineage: Eukaryota > Metazoa > Chordata > Actinopteri > Characiformes > Crenuchidae > Crenuchus > Crenuchus spilurus. The sequence goes on from BRDA01064994.1 coordinate 3,320, forward strand.
TGGAGAAATGGCGTGACCCTCTTGATGGAGGAAGTAAGCCATTAAGTAAGTTATGTAATTGTATGTTTGAGGTATATTTGATGTTTAATAGGTTTAGTTTATGTTGAAATAAAACTCATGTTTGTATACGACCGTCTACATTGATTTAAATGTGTAAACTGGGGCAGATCAGACCATATTTGTATGACTTGACTTGTGACTTGCTTGACTTATAGCAGGGACTCGACTTGACTTGCTTGGTTCTCACCACAGTGACTTGGGACTTGCTTGAGACTTGAAGGCAATGACTTGAGACTTGCTTGTGACTTGCACATGAGGGACTTACTCCCACATCTGCTGGCACCAGTGGCCTGTGGGGCACCACTGTTATGCTGTTGGGAGGCACTCGATGTACAAGAAGTCCATTCTCAGTACAACTTCACTACTGCAGCTCTTAAACATTTTACAAAGTTAGCAGTTTCTGAGATGCTACCAAGCTTTACCCTGTACCCTATTATCATGTCCTTTTGGATATCAGTCAACTCAAGTCCTTCACCCATGATGAGTGTTTTGCACACTGCTACAACTGATTGGTATGCCCACATGGCATCTATGACATATTCTGATGAATACCATTTTAGCAATGACTTTACTCTGCTTTGAGATCATTCTTCATACATTATAAATACGAAAAACTAATTGATACTAGCTGTCATTTTTTACACATTACTGTAGGTTAGGGATCATAAACCTACATCATGACAACTGACATAAAAGCTACTAGGGCTGCGAATCTTTGGGAATCAAGCGAATCGATCCAGAATCAATTCTTGGGGTCACGAATCGATTTTTTTCCGATTCTTTCATATACGAACGAAATACATTACCGTTGCAATCTCTGCAAATCGCAAGAGTCACGTCAAGACCTTTCTTACCCGGGCCGGGTTGATGGTAGAATCCAAAGTGTTTCCAATTGGTTGCTTTCAAAGACCACGACTTGGTTTGCATGCCTGTACATAGCCCACACTGCTTCCTTGTTTTGCCTAGCACTACGGTGGCTGAGAAGGCACATCCGCACCCGCAAAAAAAAATAGATTTTTGAAAACGAGAATCGATTCTGAATTGTTCAATGTTAGAAACGCGTAAGCATAAGCATCCTCTGTCACAAAGGATTGACCAGTGTTATCTACAGCAGCCTTTATGATTTATGTCATCTTTTGAAATAAGCATTTACAAATGTTTATGTATGCCTGTTATCATGATCAGCTTATGTGTGTGACGTAGCCTCATGTACAGTACAGTAAAGTCTTACTTATTTTTGTAACTGCTTTCTTTAGCCTTGATTCCAAATGTTCTGCTTTACTGAGGATGACTTATTATCTTGCTCTGAATAACTAGTCAGAATGATGGCCTTGTTTTTCTCTAAGATGGCATTGGGAGGAGCAATGCGATACACTGTGCATTGCTGTTTCAGAGGAATGAATGAATGAACGAACATTAAACTTACTGTATATAGGCAATCATGCAGAGCGTCCTCTCAACCGGAAACAACCGCCCACCTAGAGGACTGCATCGAACACTAGGGGGCTCACCCAGGACAGGGTGTCAACCATATCTAGGCAAATACATTCATTCACACACACCAGGGTCATTTAGAGTAGCCAATTCACCTGATCGCCATGTTTTTGGAGTGTGGGAGGAATCCCACGCAGACACGTGGAGAACATGGAAACTCCACCCAGATGGGTGCCACCATCCATCAAGCCACCATGCCACCAGGAGGAGCATTTGCTGAAGTGAAACTGCAGAAGTGGGAGTTCTTCTATACACTAAATAAAACCTGCCTTACTGAAGGGCCACATCACTGCAATATTTTGATTTAACCAGTCTGATTCACCTCATCAGCCAATTACCATTGAGATGAATCAGGCATTGGAGTATTGAGAATAGAAACCTTGCAGTGATGTGGCCCTCCAGAAAGGTGGTTTGAAACCACTGACATATGGGGAACTGCACACCTCACTAGTTCCCTGACACATATGTCTGATATAAATGCCATTGGGTACTCTGATCGCTGGTTTTTGAGGATGTGTCTGGATCCTCTTGAAACCTCATTTAATATTCCTTTTCAGATTCAGACTAAAAGAGATTTGAAACCAATCAGCTTTGCTCTGTGGGCTTCACTGGTCCACGGTAGTTTTTTTTCTGCAAAACGCAACAGCTTTTAGCAACAGTTACAACGTCTGGCTTGTCAGTGTGGATGTATTCAGGCTTGCTGCATTTGTTTTGCAGTAGGGGGCTTATGGGTAAAATGGCACACAAAACTGCTGTTTTAAAAGCTGTGTGCTGAGCGATAGTTAGTTTATGGGTGCATAACAATAGGCATTTGCAAAAATTACACCACGCTGCTTTAAGCACTTTATACTCTGCCATTATATGGGAAAGGCCATCTGGTTGTTACGGGGCATTGTTCAGTTGATGTCCATTTTTCCTCTGCTGTTCTCATTCACAAATCACTACTGCGTCTATTTAAGGTCAGCCTGGAGGTAAATATCTGCATCTTTTTGCCTCGAAATGTCCTGATAGCCAGTCAGTTACATCCCATTGGTATGCACTGCAGGCACAGTAGTTAAATGTTAAAGATGGAGACAGCAGCACAGCTTTGAAACAGCCAACTCTCAGCTTATTAAAGTAGCATCAAAACATTTGAATCTAGAGCTAAGTATTACTTTTGCATGGGCGATTAATGCATTAAAATGACAGTGACAGGTGTTAGTTGTTAGCACACAGATTCATGCACATGTATATATTGACTCTGCTTCTTTCTTACACACATACAGTGTGATATGATTATTTATCTTTAATACATACGGTTTGCTAGTAGTTTTAGCAGAGTTTGAACATTTTCACAACATTTTCATAACCCCAGTCTAAAGCTCGGCAGCTCATATGCTGTTACTAGGAGTGTAGAACCAAATTCTGGGCCCTATGCACCAGCCCTCATATTATTAAATATTATTTCCTTTAATATTTAAAGGAAAATATAATTCCAGACTCCTCAACAGCCCTCCCCCCACTTGGGGCTCTGATAACTCAGTCCCACTAGTCCCCACCAACACAACGTCCCTGGCTTTTACTATGATTCTGCATCTATAGCCCTCTCCTACAAATACACATGGCATTTATGACTCTCTTTATAAATATAAAGCCATAAATATAAAGAGGTGGAAGGTTACTCAATGGTACATCTTCAGTACCTTTACTGTTTTTTCTACCCAGTTTTCTGTGTTCGATGTACAGTGGTAACCCTACTTACGAGTTTAATCCGTGCAGGAGCCGAGCTCGTTAGCTGGTTTGCACGTTAGCTGGATGCATTTTCCCCATAAGAATACATGTAAAACTGATTAATCCGTGTCAGCCGGCAAATATACAGTATACTTTAATATGTAAATAATGTGTTTATATGGGTTTTTTAAAACAGACGAGACGACGATGACGCTCGTGTAGGCTGGCCGCTAATGAGAGGGAGACCAATGGTGCATGGTTACACTTATCATATGAAAAGTAAAAGTAACATTTATCTAACTTTCTTGTTCACTACCTTTTGCTACCTTAGCGTCGCTTTCACTAGCACTTTCACTTTCACTGGACAGCGGTCAAAGGTATTGACTGACCTCTTCTTCTACGGTAGCATCTAGGAGATGCTACGACCGCAGCGCCCCTAGCGGTTTGGCATACTTGAAGAAATGTACGCTACTTGTTAGCTGGAATTTTATTCGTTACCTGGAACAAAAATATTCCGAGATCTCAACTCATTACCTGGAATACTCGTTAGTAGGGATGCTTGTAAGTAGGGTTACCACTGTATAGTCAATCAGTCAACCCACCCATCCACTACGATTCTCCTAATCACTTGTAATGTCCCTGACTCAAGGAGGATGAAGACTAGCAAAGGCCTCTTCCGATGTATGTGTAACCAGGTGATGTTTCAGTGAGCATCAGAAGGTTACTGCACTTTATGTGTATGGCCCTTTAAGAGAGACTAGGCGGTGTGTGATGTCATCGTTTTCAGTGCGACAGGGAGAATCTGTGGTGATTGTGAAGCACATGCGTCTTGGTTGCTGTGATTGCCTCATTATGGTGAATAATTTGCCCTAAATCTATGTATTTTAGTCAAACTGATGTAACAGTTGGAGATCAAGGTTTAAACTGGTTATTTTACCATGGATGTATGATGGTTTGTTTTAGGTTAGAAGTGGGATGGTGACGGATAGCTAAACCTGTACTGCACGAGGCTGTGCAAGTGTTTTCTAACCAGGTCGGTTCTACTGAATTTACTGCAGTATTATGATTTTAAAAAGTAATATTTCATGTAGTAAACTGTTCATTTGTGTGTCTACCATATTGTGTATTTGTACATGAGATGCAATTTAGCTTAAATGTATGTTCTTAGTGTGGTGTGTGAACCTGCCGAGTGAGTTTGGGAGGGCTAGGGCTCTCTGAGTTTTAGCTAACTGCAGTTCACTGTAAGTGTAAATTCTTCAGTTAGACATTTCACACAGAAAAATGTGTTTTGTGACAGTGGTAAAAGAAAGTTTGTTCTTCTGTTTCTTTTCTTTCTGACTTCAGTTTGCCACTGCCGTATTTAGTCAACCGTATTTAGTAGATCATCTTTAGTAAATTGTACTTTGTAGGTCACATTTTGTGTACTATTTTATTTTTCTGAGTCTGTAAAGAGAGGAATTTCTTTTATTTATTTCTGTATTTTTATTTTCTGCCTTTAAAAAGTGTAACCATACATACATAAAACGATCTCAGGTAGAGATCACCAGAATAAAGAAACCCCAATTTTTAATTTGTTGGTCTCTGTGCATGTTTTCCCAAGGCCACATATGTGAAGTCAGCCATCACCTCTTTTTGAGCTACTGATGCATCGTTGGTGGGCAGACTGTCACATTCAAAAGAAATCTGTCCTAATGCATCAGCTGGCAGACACCTGAGCCAGCTGATATTAATTAATGTAAGTGATTACTACTTACAGGGGAGAAAGCGCCATCTATCCACCCAGAGAGAACACAGCCAATTTTGCTCTCTTGGGACCCGGTTGCTGATGACAAATAGCATAACTGGGATTCAAACTCACGATTCTGTGATCATAGTGTCAGTACCTTAGTCTTACATATTCAGTACTTTTATGTAGGGAACATAATTGGATCAGATTGTGTTGTAATTATAGTATTTGAAGTTATATTGACACCACTCACCTTCAATTCAAGTACATGGTCAGGTGTACTGGTTCCCTAAGTTGCTAAGGGGGTAGTATGTTTGTATATGTACGTGTGTGTGCCCAGTGATGGATTATTGCCCTGCCCTGTAGATTTGGGTAAAACAGCATAATGCCCTTCGCCCAATGAAATGAAATGGATTAAGAACTTTGATGGATGGAAGTAAAGATGCAAATCTTCTTCTTTATGATGGAGATGTGAGTATAGTGAGCATTTTAAAGTACACAGTAGGACCTTAAGGATCATGTTGAACATGTTAAAAGGCTTTGTGTCTGTGCAGTAGATGTTCTCTGACACTGATCTGGAATATCAGTACTATTTGTGCTGGAGGACTCTTTAGCAGACCACACTGCACTGTGTTCACAGGCAGGTGTAGACTAGCCACTGGGAAGTTAGGTTAAATTCCCCAATGGGCACTAGCAGTGTGGGTCACTGGATGCTAGACTGTCGCTGTGAACTGAAAAACTCCCAAGTGTCTCCACCTCCACATGCCTGATTTTCACCGGGGGACCAGGGGTAGTTGTTAGGGCAGGTCTGGTCCAGGAAACTATGGATAAATCAAATAGCATAAAACTAAGAAAAACAACAACAAAGAGAGAAGATACAGAACCTCTATTATACCAGTATACCCAGTCATATCAGGGTATTATGACCACCTAGCTAAAAGTGTGAATAATCCCCTTTGACTCGGATTACACTAGTGAGTTGTTGTGGCATGGCTGTATTAGGTGATAGAAAATATCTGGAGGCACATGTCCCATTCCACTGTACTGTGTTGATTGCTCTGTACCACTCAATGGAGTCCTCATTCCCCAGAGGCATCAGTGACCCGTGAGGCACCACAGTTATACTGTTGGTAGGCATATATTGGTAGCCCATTCCAAAGGGCCAAACCAGTGGTCATCATAGTATTCTGATATGATTGTGTACTTGCAAGACAGAGAGAGAGAGATACTGTGTCTTTCACTAAATGTCAGCAAAGACAATTGAAAGCTATGTGATCTGAGTTACTGAAAGTTACTGAAAGCAAATACGATTAATTAGTCACAGATATATGGCTTATATTATAATATTAAGTGGAAAATTAAAAGAAATCAAAACATAAATAATAAAATTGATATTTAGGTATGAATTTATTTCCAAAACAACTAAATAAATATACAAACAGAATACATTTTTGTACCACCTCCTGGACAAGAGTTTCCATTTAGAAAATTAATTTAAGACGATTAACTACAGATTTGAACTTAAATCCTACCTTACACCAAACGACTTTCACGCGATTTTACAGTCGCAGACACATTTTCAAAGTCGGGCTAAAATTACAAGAGTCTTGCTAGAGTCGAGTTGCAGTCGCATCATCTCGATCGTTAAGTGTAAGGTGGTCAGGACTGAAAGTTTAAGTCTTTTTTGCGTTGAGACGTTCTGATAAAATCAAACATGTTTAATATTATCGCAAGTCTTAAGAGTTGACTCGAATAAATAGTGACGTGAACACTGTCGGGAATAGAATAGAAGAGCTACAGGAAGCCACAAAGGCAAGTATATGAATGTCTGGCGGGTAAATATGGTTGGCGAGATCTCGGAAACTACGATTCTCCTGGACTGTAGAAAAGGAGGAGAGAGCAAGAGTTTTACAATTTACTACACAACGGAGACGAAAAGGAAAAAAAGTGGACAAATTGCTGAAGCTTTCGAAATCCCAGGTGAGTGTGCTATGCTAAAGCTAACTAGCTAACTAAAAACTACTGAATGGGGCTATTTAACGATCATTTTAATCTTAAAAGTAATTGTTTTCCCCAACAGCTTGAAGAAAATGAGGAGCATGCAGACATACAGGACCAGGAATGCATGGATGTGAATCCTATGTTGACAATATTTTGAGCTCTGATAGCTCTGTATTTGTAATAGATGTTACTATATTTAGATTTTGCACTACGTCGTCTTATTGTGCGTCGAGTTATTTTTGATAGAACAAAAGCTTTAATAAATACACATTTTGCAGTAATTCTGCTCTTTATTGCATTAATTCTCTGTAAAACAAAAGCAGATGGGAAATAATCTCAAAAGATTCTAGTTGCAGTCTTTAAATTAGTGATCCTGCAAGATCCACAGTCTTTCCAAAATCTTAAGCCTGCGACTAGACTGTGATTAAAAAGTCTGTAGATGTGAGATGGTGTCAGACTTTAGTCTGAAAAGATTCTGAAAAGATTTTTAACAAAGTCGTGAGGTGTATGGGAGGCTTAAGAGAGAGTACAAAGGTTTGTCGCTGGGGCTGTACCTTACTGAGGTACAATAGAGTACCTTTCCATTGTTGTAACCATGTAACCACACCTTCAAATAGGCTAAAATGTACCTGTGAGGTACATGAAGACAGTACATATATCGTAGCTATTTTTTTAGTCTGTATTAAGAGTTGATATCTACATTATTTCATGCGAGCTAATTAATCTGAGGTTTCTCATATCTTAAATACTTTTGATTTGATTTCATAACTTTATCCAGCAATTTGTCAAACAGAAAAAAAGACAAAATACCTTCAAAAAGTCGATGTTTCCAAACTTTTGACTGCTGCTGTATATTGATTATTCTGTACATTGTGTTGCATTGTGTCAGTAGTGTCAAGGGCACAATGGCAGAAAGAAAATGCTATCAGCTAAGGTGAAAGCTGTATGCTCGTGGATTATTGACAGGTTTTCAGGCTGCTGGGTTATAACGCCATTTCCTTAGTGCTGGTCAGCAGAGAATCCCATAGAAGTGCTCTGATTTTTAATGAACTGAAGCCTACAGACCAAATGTGGACATATGGCATTTTAGTTTCAATCACTGCACCTACTTTTTGCCATTTTCTCAAATAGTCCCATGCAAAAGATCAGACACTAAAGACCACAATGCATGTTTTATTTTCTAAGTGAAGATACTAATGCATCTAGCATTTTAGCATTTAGTGCAAAAAAGTTCATTTCTGGTCATAATAAACTTTTTGTTTTAATGTTGACACTGTTTTAATTTAACAGTAATTTACTCAGACTTGACATTAAATATTCTAACAATCGGAGATACAGGATTTTATGAGCTATAACCCATATTCATCAACAGTAAACAAAACAAGCACTGAATGAATATAATGAATATACATATACACAGCAGGTCTAAAGTTTTTCCGGTTTTGCATTGGAAATGATTGAGCTTAATGTCTCACTGCACTCTGAAATGAAAGCAGAGGAGTCAAATAAGACATCATGGAATCAGTTTATAGACCAAAATGTGTCTAAACTTTGGACACAAAGTGGCACCTTTGTCAGATATAACAGCTGAACACACTCGTGACATTCTTTCTACAATAGACATCAAATATTCTTCAGACAGTTTTTCACAAATCTGCTGCAGAACGTCACATAAATGTTGCTTTTCACTTCATCACAAATCAGCTTGATGGGGGACTGTGCTCCACTCCATGTTTTCAAGCTGACCATCTTGTTGTTTTTTCCTGAGGTAGTTCTGGCAGAACTTGGACTGAAGTTTTGGGTCATTATCTTACTGTAGGATGAACCCCTGACCAACTATTTGCCTAAAACTTTCTAACACTGTTCTAAAACTCTTGACTGGGAGTGTATTTGACATTTTTTTGCACTAGTAAATGAACACATAATATTTCTTTATTAATATTTATTTACTGAATTTAACAAATACGTCAAAAATGTGTCAATAAAAACATTATAGCTGTGAGGTTCTAGTCTAGTCTGTCTCATATGGTTCTCATTTCTTTTTGCAGTCTATTTACTTCCCACTTATTCAGACTTTTCAAAGTCTTTGGTTTCAAAGTTTATTATTTTATTTCACTTATTTCTTCCCTGTTTGTCCAGTTATTTTTGTAACTTTGTTTCTAAGACTGTGAATCTGATTTGCTGATGATTTGACTGAGAGTACAAATACATAGAAATTGTGCACTAAAATGTATTAAAAATACCAATTAAGCTTGTTTTCTGAAGAGGATGTGTTAACTTATTTTCACTTCCATCAACAGTAATCTGATCAGCGTGTTTAAGCCTTTGCATAAGACATTGATTCCACAAAAGCATGAAAGTGTAAGTACTTTATTTTTTTAATATGCCAGACAGAACTGAACACAATAGAAAAAAAAGCAGGAACTGGAAGCAAAATACAAATGTTGATAAAATCAATGAAAAACATTCAATTAAAAGCACAAAAAAGGAGACTAAACATAAGTTTGTTGGCTCTTAGTGGCTCAGTGGACTAAGACACTGACACTATGATCAGAGGATTGTGAGTTTGAATTCCAGTCATGCTGCTTGCCATTGACAGCCGGGGTCTGAGAGAGCAAAATTGGCTGTGCTTTCTTTGGATGGGTAGATGGCATTCTCTCCCCATCACTACTACCATGCAATGTCTGCTGGCTCATGTGTCTGCCAGCTGATGCATCAGAGGTGGGGATCCAGAACTGTGTGTCAGCTACTGCTCTTCACAACTTATTCAAATTTTCCATTCCATCTTAAGTGGTGCTGTAGTTACATTCAGGTGCTTGACATTTTCAAAACTCTTTCGCAATTTTTTTTTTTCTGAATTTTTGGCTTGGATAAAAAACTCGTTATTGAGTTATCTGGTAGATGACATCAAGTTAAGTTCATCATCATAGAAACCGCTAACATCACAGCCCTCAATCATATGGTAAATGAACATCAAAAGTAGTCTATTGCCAGCCAGTTAAGAGCACAGACATCTTACTGCATGGTGGTTAGGACCCTTGGGAATATACCCTCAAGGTTCAGTGGTTTATTTCCTGATTGCAGGCATGCACCCTTAGTTGTAGGTCAGCACCCAGGGCTGGTGAAGGATGCAAAGAAGTACACACTGACCATCCAGCTCTACCTGGCTGTTTTGTGCCCTTCAAAAAGCCACTTAACCCTCCAGTGCTCCAAGGATGTAGTAGAATCTCTGAAGCTTTGTGTTGAATAAGGTGGCTCGGAGGCATGAAAAATGATACATTTCCTACCGCAAAGAAGTAAAAATATGTGTGATGTGTAACTCTATGGGACTTTGGGATGAGGATGTTTTGTCATTAAAGTCAATTATTCATTAAAGAAATGCTCATATCTTTATCATATTTACACAAATCATATTTACACAATCCCCATTTACTGTATTTGCCCTTACCTCAGATTTACTCAATCAGCCAAGGCAAACTGTGAGGCCAATTTTGCTAACAAACCTTAGAACTCAATAGGCACCTAAGTAGACCAGTTGTTTTTGCTTAAATACCACCAAAACTTTGCTCAAACTGCATCCAAATCTTAATTTAGGTCTTCACATGCTAGCAAATATGTTTTTAAATGTGATAGCTACATTCCAAAAAGCTTGGCTGCACTTCTTGACCCCCTATGTCATCCTTTGAATAGAGCCAAAAAAGTGCAGCCTATATTTCGATAGTATTGAAGGATGCAATAAGAGAATCCTTCACGGTCTACTCTCACCCATAATCCTTTGTGTACAGTTTTGACCTGGTGGAAGTTCAAGAGAAATGGCAGCAATGGCAGCACTGTATCAAGTGATGCAGCACTTTCTGCCAGTGGAATGGCAGAACCTGTCTATAAATGTAAGTGTTTGTGATACAAGCTGTGTTCAAGAAATTGGTGCAAAAGCAGTTTTTCCATTAAACTTCCTGCCCAGATTCCATTCCAGTGATGTGGCAACATGGCCTTGGTGAAGGCTTCAGTCATCATGGGACCCTTCTTAGGATAGTGTTATAGAGAGCTCTCCTACATAGAAAGAAATCAAACTCTCACTGAAGGCTAAACTGGGGCAAAGTGAGAGGAAACAGCAGTCAAATAAGCAATTAAGAACTGATTGGTTAATTGCTTAAAGAAGCACGTTACCCGCCAGCCCATGCTTCCTCTCATGCTTCTTTTGTTTTCAGGACAGTACTTTGGTGGCACATTTGTTTGTCTGTATAAAAAGAAGAAGAATCTGGCAGAGGTTTGTGATAAAGATGTTTTTTTTGGTGGAAATGAACATCTTGTAAATTTTAATGAAAAAGTCCAGGGATTTATGCTACAAAGAACTGGAGGTCAAGCAGAGTACTGAAATTTGCTACCCAAAAGCTTTTCTGAAAATGTTATTTTTTTTTACTTGATACTGTCATTTAATTTCTGATTTATTCTGAATATACTTTGACCCCATACTTAGACACACACGTGTTTGTTTTTGTGAATTGTGAGGACATTACATAGGTTTACTCAAACCTTAAAACCCTAACCCTAATCTCAAAACATGACTTCATCAATTTCATGATTCACGTTGCAGGGAGCAGCTTTGTAGTCCTGCAAAGAAGAAAGGTCCCCATAACCTGAGTGTTTAAACAGGTTTGGGTCCCCACAACATGGCATAAACCTGGTACATACACACAAACACACTATATTAGCAAGGACATTCCATTCACTTGTGTAATGCTGAGTAAAAATAAACCTAAACTTAACATTAGCAAACAAAGGTCAGAGCTTCTGCTCTTTTCATTTTTCCAGAAACAAGTTTGTAATGAAAAAGGCACATTTTTTGTGAGGACCAAAAAATGTCCCCACTTTTACAGATCTGACATGCATTCCTATCATTATGAGGACTTTCAGTCCTACTTACAAGGACACACGCACCAACCCTTCCCAGTGTTTTCAATTGAACTGCATATTATTCAGCTATTTTTTTCTCTTCACTATTAAATTAAATCAACTACTTCCTCCATGCTATACACAACTGTATGCAAAAGTTTGAACACCCCTTAATCTAATTATTTTTTATTGATTTTTCTATGTGAATTAAGTTAACCCATCTTCTACAAAAAGCAAACTCTGTTTACTGAATTGAAAATACTGGAGAAGGTAAAATGTGCCCTGTGTTAAATTCAGAAACTAAAAAAGAATTAGAAACTGTACACTAAAATATTTATTTTTAAAACTTCATTTGTTTCATAAAGGTATATATTACCATAGTTAAAATATGATATATATATTTTTGTGTAGTAAACATACATATTTTATTTTTATTGCACAAAAAGTGATGTTTTAAGCCTTTTTTTGTTTTACTGTTGATACTGATTGAATAGTAATTTACTCAAAATGAAATATTCTAATAATTAGAGATTCTGTATTTCTAATTTTCATGAGCTACTGTGAAATAAGGCTTTAAATATGTCACTTTATGTGAAATGAATATAAAATTAACTTTTTGAATTAAGTGATGAAAATTTCCACATTGCTGTGGCACATCAACAAAATGTCATTTGATCAGGGGGCTCCAATTTTTTTGGATAAGTGTGTACAACTTGAACAAACTTTGTTTCACTATTTCTCACTTTTATCTCACTTATGTTATTGTGATTTGAATGTGACAATTGGATGCATAGAATTATAGAAAGATAAACAAATAATATTGTGCCATATTTGTTCAGTAGTTGACATGGAAACAGTCGGAGTCAAAGCTGTTTGAAACACAGGTTAAATTGAATGTAAATTGAATGTAAATGTAATTCATTATGTAGATGATTATGTCCATCACCTTGAAATACAAGTACAGCGAAATAAACAATAATGACCTGATGTCCATGGGTTAAAACAATGCACACACACTTATACAAACATGCACACACACACAAACCAATTCATTAATTCAGCTTTTTATTATAGTCTCATATTTATCTCATATATTCTAGATGATATATTCATTTTATATATTGTGATGCATGTCTCATCCCCCACACTTCATGATGAACTGTTTGCCATGCAAAATGTGAGTCATGAATATGTGTTATGAATTTCCATTCATCTCCTTCGAGCTCTTAAAGGCCCCTTTCCCGCAGACAGAGTTTAAAATTGCGACTCATTGCCAGTGCGGGCGAAGAAAAGGAATAAACGGAGTATAATTGCAAATATTTCATGGAGAAACACTCACATCTCAAAGCTATGAAGTTACCATGCGGAGCATATCAACAGCAACAAAAGGGAGAGAACAAAAGAGAGAGAGGGAGAGCAAGAGCGGGTCTTATTTTCAAAGGAAACTCATATTCATTCAGTTCTGCCAAGTGTCAGCAACCTCTTGCCACCCTGTTTTGCATCGTTTGCCCATAATGTTTAATTTCCACGATGCATGATCATTTATTTTTCTCCCTTTTTGGACTTGATTAGGGGAAAGTGATTTTTCATTCTCTTCACTTGCCCTTCACATGCGCATCAAATCCATCATCGGCCATAAGTCAAAGCTGGACATTTAAGGCGATTGGTTAGAATGCATAATCATTAGAAAATATTACCTCCTTGGGCTGGCTATTAGAAGCTGCATGAAACATGAAACTTTTATCCATGCAACTTCACAGCTGGACAAAGTCATTTCTTTTAAAAATCATTGCTTAAACATTTAGATTATCCCACTGGTTAGCAAAGAATAAGTTAATGTCTTGCACATATCATGCCAATGTAGCTGTATAAAGTCATTTATAATGAGCTCTTTAGACTCTGAATGCTTCTTGTACCACTTTATGTCAAGAAATGAAAAAGCAGTACCTGTTCATTACAAAGAAAAGTAAAATAGTGAAATTCAATCCACATTGACCAACCTTAAAGCAGTTGGCAAGTCTCTAAAGTGCCCAAAATTGTGAAATTAACATAAGAGGTGAAAATAGCATCTTAACCATATGTTTAGGTGAAAAGGCACACCAACGACAATACAGCAGGATAGTGAAGCATCCATTCAAACAGTCATCATGTTAGAGAGAACAAAATTGGCTGTGCTTTCTTTTCAGGGGGGCAAGATGGCGCACTCTCCCTAGCACTATAAACAATGACTGACTCGGGTGTCTCTTGAGTGATCCTTCATAACTGGGGATCTGCGCTTTCCTCCGAGCACGCCAACTGCCCGGTGTCAATGTATTGCCAGCAGTTTGGAAAAAAGGGGCTTGACATCACTGGTAACAGAGGTGGCATCCGCCCCCTGTCCCATCCCCCACGTAAATACATTGGGAAGAAAATCAGGAGTAAAGTTATATTTAAAAAAAATTATACCAAGTGGCTCAGTGGGCAAAGACGCTACCACTATGACCCGAGGATCGCGAGTTCGAATCCCGGTCATGCTGTTTGCCATCAACAGCCGGGGCCCAAGAAAGAGCAAAAAATTGGCAGTGCTCTCTCTGGACGGGTAGATGGCGCTCTCACTCTCCCTATCACTTGCAATGTCCGCTGGCTCAGGCGTCTACTGATTGGTCCAATCGGAGCTGGGGACCCTGTGTGCCTTCCTCCGAGCGTGTTAGGTTCTCCAGTGATGGTGTATCAGCGGTGGTTCAAAAAAGAGGCGGTGGCTGCATCACACGCAAATGGAGGAGGCTTGTGCTTGCCTGCACCCTCCTAGAGTCAGGGACATTGCAATGTGATGGGGAGAGGCTTAACGGAGGGGATGGGCTAATTAGCTACCACTACATTGGGAAGAGGATAAAATTGGCAAAAACCTAGAAATAAATTATAAAACAAATATATATATATATATATATACAATCAGAGTGATCATCAATGAGCTATTAAAAAGACTGAAGACTTAAACATAAGACATTAAGCCATTTTGACAAAAGACATTTTTGAAAGCCTATCCATATCATCACCATGGAGTTTAAGTCAACTTAATGACACAATAATAATAATAATAATAATAATAATAATAATAATAATAATAATAATAATATAAAATTTAAAAAAATTATTATTGTTTAATGGTATATCAGTAACTAAAGCTATATTCATGACTAAATCTTAGTATATTCAATATTCTGTAATCCATGTTTTTTGAGTGTGGTAGGAATCCCATGCAGCCATGAAGAGAACATGAAATCTCCACCCAGATGGGGACTTGAACCCAAGACCTCAGCACTGATAAACAAAAGTTCTAACCACCAAGTCTCCCAAAGCTAACTTCTGAGTGCAGCAAAGGCTCTGTCAATCCTAAAGCAAGCATTACCATTAGTATAGATAGCTGTAATTGTCAGGCACCTATAACACTGTATACCACAAATGAGAAAGTGGTTTTCAGTTCTGCCCCAGTTAAGAGCTCAGTTTGATATTCTTGGTCACATTTTGACTAAATCATGTGTGCATCTGTCAGCAGAGATGTTTAAGTGTAATGTAGATTTAAAATTGATGCTAAATAAAAACAACAACCAAACTGTGAAACGACCTGTGTGGAGAACAACCTCAGCAAACTCTTGGTACTTCCTCTACATTGAGAGAGAAGTGTGTGAACGGCCTTTAATCATTTATTGGTCATCACAGGATGCTGCACTGGTTGGATATTTTTGGTTTTTGGACTATTTTCAGCCTAACACTAAACCCAGCACAACACAATAACACACCACCACCACATCAGTGTCACTGCAGTGCTGAGAATGATCCACCACCTAAATAATAGCTGCTCTGTGGTGGTCCTTATCTCTGAAGAACAGGTGAAAGGAGGATAATAAAGTATACAGAGAAACAGATGGACTACAGTCTGTAATTGTAGAACTACACAGTGCACCTGTAAGGTCAGTGTAGATAAAATGGACAATGAGTGAAGATATGAGGTAAACAATAATTTAACCTAATAAAATGGACAGTCTAGACAAAAGGAGGTGCTTTAAATTATACAGTATATATATACAGAGGTTAGACAATGAAAGTGAAACAGCTGTCATGTTAGTGTGGGAGGTTTCATGGCTAAATTGGACCTGAGTCTTCATTAGTCACATTGCACCAGTAAGAGCAGAGTGTGAAGGTTCAATTAACAGGTAAGAGCACAGTTTTGCTCAAAATATTGCACCAATACACAGCAAGACTGGTGAAAGATTGGTTTGATGAACATGAAAGTGAAGTTGAACATCTCCCATGGCCTCCACAGTCACCAGATCTAAATATTATTG
>BRDA01065011.1:0-14309 GCA_036984385.1 Crenuchus spilurus
ATGTTTTTTATTTTTATTTTTTAGCCATTTTAGTCATGATTGTAATTGATATTTAGACCTTTACAAAATGTAAAGGAAAGACTTTATTAAATATTTATTGAGTAACAATAGACAAAAAAGTTTATTTTCCACAAATAATGGTTGCGCATGACAATCATCAATAAATACTTAAGAGTTCATGTTATCTTAAATGTTGAGTAATATATATTTTTGTTTGACCAAAACTAAAACCGAAACAAAATGAAACATTTGGCCGAACTCAGTTCTTCATTTCAATAAATTATTAAAAAAATAGTAACTAAACTATTTCCCAAAATAAGTCTTGTAGTTAGTCAGGAATGAATGTCTGTATTTTCATAAGCTGGTTTGACATCATTAGGTTTAATAACATGAGTTTAATTGATTATTCTTTTAAATTTGTATATAAAACAAAGACAATAATATATGAATATGTATGAAGATGCATGTGTGTTACATTATGACTAATATTTAATAAAATGATGAAAATGTCTAAAAATTAATGATGTAAGTCACATGGATGTTTTGTGTGTTTAATGTGAGTGTCAATGGCTACAGACACTGAAACACTTCATATTTCTTCTGCTAATTGTGAAATGATCCCTAACACTGCAGCAGGGAGCACAAACACAAAGCTAAGCGGCTGTTTTCTGGCTTCATCATAACAAGTGTAGTTTAGTAAAGTTTGTGCTTGTAGTTTGTTGTCTTCTTCCATTTCAGCACCAAACTGTAACTGTGCTGGTGAATCTGTGTTTTGTTGGTGAGGAAAAGCACAATTCTTTGCACTTTTTTGCCATTTTCAGGCAAATAATTTCACTTGCCAAATATTCAGTGCATCCCTGATATATATGATGGATATATAAACCAACAGAAATGACTTCTCCCATCATGAACACACACTGAAATGAATTTTTACCTTAATGTAGTTTGGAAATATGAAACTTACAATAACAACAGTGTATGACATTTCTGTTACATCCTGAAAAAGAACTTCTATAGTTCTTCAGTAAAGCAGATTTTCTACACTGTATCATTTAATATGAATTAATTAAAGTAGCTCAAACTCTCCAAATGACTGGCGCTTGAACTTAACTCTTGATATGTTTTAGTGTATGCCACTCTACTGGATACCTTCCAATTGACCTTGAGTTTCACTTTCTTGATTGGTTTATCGCTTCACTGGCATGACGGCACTACTGAAAGTTCCACCTTCCGGTCCAAAGACCCTCACTCCCGCACTTCTCAAAGTTTGCATAACGAAAGCTTTGCTCTGGCCCGCTGGTTAAGCTGAATCTCTTCAAACTGTCTGGAGGTGAAAACTTTCACTGAGCTGGAAAAAAAGTCATAATTTATAAGCACTTTGTGAGTGACAACCTCACAATGTCTTAAAGGAAATTAATCTCATAACTTGTTCGGCGTTTTGACAACGCTGTTGCCTAACAGCTCGGATTATGGGGGACACCATCCAATTATGTGTCAGCATTAGCAGGCAAATAATAGCAGTCATCATTTTGAGAAGTATTGTAGAAAAGCAGAAAAGCCTAACAATGCTAAGAAGTACATTTTGCAGGGAGAGAAAAAAAAGTGGCGCCGAAGCGCAGGGCGTTTGACAGAGGAGGCGTGAGACTTGTTCCAACTGTGACAGGAATATTTGCTAGGCCCTTTTTTGCAAGAACAATGTGCGGACCCTCGAGGTACGGCCGTCAAACTACACCGACTTTCGCTCGCGCATTCTTTTCTCTGGGAGGTGGGCGGGGCGAGTAGGCTACCTGCCAGTCAGGCGAGAGGAAGTGCGCGCTGTAGCCTTACGTTATAATTAAACTATCCTGCTAGTCATTTGAGAGGACCTGCTGACAACCGTGTTTTGCGTTATGACAAGGTGGTCAAATGTTTGCAATTTATTCCTGAACCGTGAAGGCTGCTATTAAGGCGGACCTGACAAGGCGAGCGAGGAACACACACGCACAAAAGCACAAAAGTACGAGGGGGGTTTGACAACGGTTTTTGTTCAGATTGTGATGAGGTGTTGTCCAAGCGATGTTAAATGGAACAGTTTCGCTTTGGGATTTCTAAGACGCCGCTGTCTCCACAGCTCAGATTAGCTGGTAAACGTTGTGGCAGTGAGCTGACATCCAACTTTCAGACGTGAAGGAATCGTACAGAGCGCCGGTTTGAACAAATTTGACCTTCTCCTTCCAAAAAAAAAAAAGTAAAGAAAAGCCTTGACCACTCCCAGAACTCTGACCCCAGGACTGCAGTGTGAGAAAAGAAAGAGAGAGAGAGACAGAACATGATGGAGAAAGTGACATACAGAGAAAGAGAGAGAGAGATACAGAGAAAGAGAGAGAGAGAGAAAGATACAGAGAAAGAAACCAAGAGAAACAGAGAGATACAGAGAGAAAAACAAATAGAGAGACATACCGAGAGAAACAGACAGAGAGAGAGAGAGATGCAGGGAGAAACAGAGAGAAAGAGAGAGATACAGAGAAAGACACATGCAGATAGAAACATAGAGAAAGAGAGATACAGAGAGAGAAAGAGAGATACAGAGAGAGAGAGAGAGATGCAGAGAGAAACAGACAGAGAGAGATACAGAGAAAGAACTACAGACAGAGAGAGAGAGACATGCAGAGAAAGAGAGATACAGAAAGAGAAAGAGATACAGTGAGAAAGAGAGAGAG
This sequence comes from Crenuchus spilurus, assembly GCA_036984385.1. NCBI lineage: Eukaryota > Metazoa > Chordata > Actinopteri > Characiformes > Crenuchidae > Crenuchus > Crenuchus spilurus. The sequence continues at coordinate 2,700 of BRDA01065011.1, forward strand.
ACATAGAGAGAGAAAGAGAGATACAGAGAGGGAGAGAGAGAGAAAGAGAGAGATACAGAGAGATACAGAGAGAGAAAGAGAGATACAGAGAGAGAGAGAGATGCAGAGAGAAACAGACAGAGAGAGATACAGAGAAAGAACTACAGAGACAGAGAGAGAGAGAGACATGCAGAGAAAGAGAGATACAGAAGTGAGAAAGAGATACAGTGAGAAAGAGAGAGAGACATACAGAGAAAGAGAGATACAGAGAGGGAGAGAGAGAGAAAGAGAGAGATACAGAGAGAAACAGACAGAGATACAGAGAGAGAACTACAGAGAAAGAGAAAGAAAGAGATACAGTGAGAAAGAGAGAGAAACAGAGATACAGAGAAAGAGAGACATACAGAGAGAAAGACATACAGAGAAAGAAACAGAAAAGGAGACATACAGAGAAAGAGAGAGAGATACAAAGAGAGAACTACAGAGACAGAGAGAGAGACATGCAGATAGAAACAGAGAAAGAGAGAGACATACAGAGAGAAAGAGAGATACAGAGAGGGAGAGAGAGAGAAAGAGAGAGATACAGTGAGAAACAGACAGAGATACAGAGAGAGAACTACAGAGAAAGAGAGAGAGACATGCAGATAGAAACAGAGAAAGAGAGATACAGAGAGGGAGAGAGAGAGAAAGAGAGAGATACAGAGAGAGAAAGAGAGAGACAGAGAGAGAAAGAGAGAGAGAGAGAAAGACAGAGATACATAGAGAGAAACAGAGAAAGAGAGATACAGAGAGAGAAATGGAGAGAAAGAGAGAGATACAGAGAGAAACAGAGAGAAACAGACAGAGACAGAGAAAAGAGTGAGACAGAGAAGGAAGTGGGTGAGACAGAAAGACATACAGAGTGAGAGAGAGAAAGGAAAAAAAGAGAAGAAACGCTCTGACAGTAAACTGACATCAAACTTTGAGACATGAAGAATTCAGTCAACGTAAAGAACATCAACCAAACGCAAAGGAAGTGACATCAGCCCAGAACGACTCGAGGCTTTTGGTTCTAGACGTTTGCTCGTGGACTCTTGACTGTGTTTAATATGATCTATCATACCGTCTCCATCATATCATTAAGAACTACTTTTTTTACATTTCAGTCTCCTAATATATAGCACAGACTCCACGTAAGGGCCCCTGAGGCCCCTCCGGCCGGGCGACAGGCGGCGAAATGAGAGGAAAGGATTCTATTAGAGATGACAAAAGAGCAGGAGCTCAACCTCCGGTGAGCTCCATTATTTAACATACATCGCCTAATCAGTAGGAGCGCTGATTTGTCATGTAAGAGCCGGCTCGGAGCAGCCATCTGAGAAACGGAGCCTCTCTTTTTGGGGTATTTGTGAGCGTTGACTTTGAGATCGTGGTCTGGAACGTTGTGAGGATGTTGCTGTCGAGCGCAGTCAGTCGCTGGTTATTAGACGGGCTGTTCAGTTCAGTTTAAATGACCTAAAGCTCTTCTCCAGACCACACAATGCAGAGGCAAGCGGCCCGAATTCACCCGGCCACACGCGCACCGACATCCTATTTCCTATTCCACACACAGCAAAGTCATTACATGGTCACAGCCCCCATATTTCCCCTTTTAAACAATTTGCCCTTCTCCTTCCAAAAAAAAAAAAGAAAGAAAAGCCCTGACCACTCCCTGAACTCTGACCGCAGGACTGCACTGTGAGAACAGAGAGAGAGAGAGAGAGAGAGAGAGAGAGAGAGAGAGAGAGAGAGAGAGAGAGAGAAAGGAAATTGAGTAAGAAAGAGACATTCAGAGAGAAAAAGAAAGCAACAGAAAGGCAGAGAAGAACAGAGAGAAAAAAGAAGTGACTGAAAAAGAGGGAGAAAGAGAGAGGGAGAAAGTGAGGGATAAACAAGGAATTTACTTAATATGACAGAGAGTGAGATTGAGAAAGAAAGAAAAAGAAAGAAAGAAAGAAGAAAGAGGGAAAGTGGGAGAGAAAGAGAATCTGAGAGACATACAGATGGAGAGAAAGAGAGAGACAGAGAGAAAGTGAGAAAGAATGCATTGAGTGAGAAAGAGACATGCAGACGGAGAGAGAAAGGGAAGAACAGAATGAGACAAGAGAAAGGGAAAGAAGAACAGAGAAAAAAGAAGTGAGGGACAAAACAAGGAAAGCAAGTGAGAAAGAGAAAGATAGAGAGAGAGAGAGAAAGTGAGGAAGGCATCGAGTGAATATGAGACAGCGAATGAGATCGAGAAAGAAAGGAAGAAAGCAGAAAGAGGGAAAGTGAGGGAGAAAGAGACATACAGATAGAAAGAGAGAGAGAGAAAGAGAGAGAGTAAGAAAGAAGGCATTGAGTGAGAAAGAGACATGCAGAGACAGAGACAGAAAGGGAGAGAAAGTGAGCAAGAAAGAGACATACATGAATGAGATGAATGAGAGCAAGAGGAAGGAGAAAGAGAGATTGAGAAAGAAAAAAAGAAAGAAGGAGGGAAAGTGAGGGAAAAAGAAACAGAGAGAGAGATACAGACTGAGAGAAGGAGAAAGAGACCAAGAGAGAGAGAAAGTGAGAAAGAAGACACTGAGTGAGAGACATGCAGAGACAGAGAGAGAAATTGAGCGAGAGACATAGAGAAACTGAGAGAAAGAGAAAGTGAGCGAGAAAAGAGAGGAGTGAGAAAGAGACATACAGCGCAGAGTGAGAGAGAGTTACTGCATCTTTTTCAGAGGTGAACTCTCCCCACAGTCGGCGCTGGTGGAGGGGGTGGGTGTGGATGCGCCATCCCGAGCAAAGCCTCAGTAATAAAGAACGGCGAGCCTGACAAGGAAGGTCTGGGCGCAGGTGTTAAATCAGGCAGTGCGGAGGGCAGCCGTATGCGCTGGCTGATTTATGGGCCCTTCCAACCCTGTGTGTTTTAAACGTGACCTTGCGTACACACTAACCCTGACCCGCTTCCTCACTGGCCCATTTCACCACCCCGCTCCCATTCAAATAGGCCCGCTTTAATTCCTGCGCAATATTCCACACAGGAATCTATCAGGGCGGCCATGCGCATGTATATGTTTATGACACCAGAGTCCTTCAGAGACGCAGCCTTGACGGGTGAGGAGGGGGGATGTGCAGGTACAGGCCTGGACATACGAACAGATGTGGGTGTAGAGAACAGATGTGTTGTGTACGGAGGATACACACATACTACCTACACCTCTGTGTTTGTGACTTCTCCGTTCTGAGTCTAATTTTCGGTCTTTATTTATAAGTCACGCCCATAAAGAGATACACTGTCCAAAAGTTTGTGGACACCCCTTCTAACGAATGCAGTCAGCTACATTAAGTTGCACCCGGTTGCTGACACACAGTTTGTCTAGTCCCTGTAGAGAAGTGCTGCCAATAGATTATGAGCAGACGAACCTATTGGCATCATGCCTAATGCCAGGCGCGAGCTAAAGGGGTATAAAGACCCCCAACATTGAGCCATGGAGCAGTGGAACTGTGTTCTCAGTTCCATCCCATACTTTTGTTTAGTTTCTCCAGACAGTCAAAAACCACATGAAATCCGATTTTCTGCAAATCGCCGCCCAAATCAGATTTTGAAGTGTCGTTCGCATCACGCGCAACACAACAAAGTCAAATCCAGAGCGATGGAAGTGCACGGATCCTAGAAGCGTGCCACAGCATCTTAGTGCCAGGTTGCCAGGTCTCGAAAAATTCTCCATTCCACGGTCTGACAGAAAGTCACCCTACACAATCTTAAAACTAACCCCAAATTTAATTTGAGGAATTAATTGCTGTTTATTATTTAATATAATATTAATATTATTAATCTATATATTCAGATCCCTCCACTGGGGTCTTCTAATTTTAGAAAGTCTTCCTAAAGCATCTCCAACACTGCTGACTTTCCACTGTGTGACTATAAGAGGTTTATAACCAACACCCCACCACCTCTGAAATTTTACCCACGAGTGCATTAAAATAAATACCACAATTTTGCAGGAAAACCGCCAACCTGGCAACTCTGAAGCCACGTCTGTAATTACTGACGCCTTCACTGTTACCACAGAAAGCCAAGCAGACAGACTTGTGATGTGTGGACAGTCAAATCAGATCTGATCACTTAATAATAACAGTGTGAACAGTCATCTCAGCAGATCTGATTACAGAAACTAATCTGATTTACCTGCAATGTGAACATAGCCTTAGTGCATCTAAGTCAGCATAGACCATTGACTGTTCAGAGACGCGAATACCATCAATGGCTACCGGCCATTCTCTTGCACTGCTGCAGGGATAACTCTCTCCAGGCAGCTCAGATGAGATAAAGTCAACACGTTTGATGGCTGCTCCAACCTATTCATGGTATTTCAGTGTAAGGGTGGCCAATTGATCAGTATTGTGACAAACATTGACATGCATTTCTGAATATATTTTCATCAACACCGATGAGCCAATAACGTTGACTATCCCAAAGCACATCAAAGTTTTAGGCAGTACGCAAGCAGTTCTCATAGTCAGTGTATTGGATGTGGGAGGTGTGAGGGACAAGAACCAAACTGATTTGGCCAAAAGGGAACATCTCAGAAACAGCAATGGTCAGCTACTGACAGTGACCTCCAAACTCTCCAGATGTCAATCTAATTGATCATCTATAGGATGGGCTGGGAGTATGATCCACAGCTGCTCTACATCACAATGTACAGGGCTTAAAAGATCTGATGCTAAAGTCTTGGTGCCGGATACCACAGGTCACCTTCAGAGGTCTTGTAGAGTTCATATCATGGACTGCTGGGCCATAAATAACACAGATTTAGACTAATAGCAAACTGCATAGTAACATGATGGTGATTGGATGCTGGCCCAATACACTGTTATGTTATCTATTTATTTTAACTAAAAATGTACTTTTAGGGTGCCGAGAGGCTCAGCAGGCTAAGACGCTGACACTATGACCAGAGGATCACAAGTGCGAATCTCGGTCATGCTGTTTACCATCTACAGCCGGGGCCCAAGAGAGCAAAAATTGGCTGTGCTTTCTCTGGGCGGGTAGATGGCGAGCTCGCTCTCCCTATCACTCACACATTGCAATGTCCGCTGGCTCAGGCGTCTACTGATTGGTCCATTGGTCCTGCACTTTCCTCAGAGCGCGTTAGGCTCCCCAGTGATGGTGTATCAGCGGTAGTTCGAAAAGAGGCGGTGGCTGCATCACATGCAATGGAGGAGGCTTGTGCATGTCTTCACCCTTCTAGAGTCAGGGACACTGCAAAAGTGATGGAGAGTGCTAACGGAGGAGATGGGCTAATTGGCTACTACTACATTGGGAAGAGGATAAAAATGGGCAAAAACTTAGACATAAAATTATTTTTAAAAAATCACTTTTGTGTTGCAAAACCTACATAACATTGAATTTCCTTTTGGATGAATATTTTATATTTATATTTATATTTATATTTTATATTTTATATTTTATATTTATATTTATATTTATATTTATAATTTATATTTATATTTTATATTTATATTTTATATTTATATTTATATTTATATTTATATTTTATATTTATATTTATATTTATATTTATATTTATATTTTATATATTTATATTTTATATTTATATTTATATTTTTATTTATATTTATATTTATATTTTATATTTATATTTATATTTTATATTTATATTTTATACACATATAGTGACATTTTTCTTGTCGATCAATATGACGTATAAGTCATTATAATCAGAAGAATCTCTTTTCATTTAGAATTTGAGTCAATTACTGTCCCAACACTATCAAGATTAAAACAAGAAAAGCCTAAAAATATGTTCCTTTATGTGTATTGAATGTAAAATATGCAGTCATATCAGAACATTATAACAACCACTGGCTTGGAATGAACAGATACCATATAAATAAGCAAGCACACCAGTCGTAGCAGAATGTAAAACCATCATCATGCACAAAGGACGTGATGTGACTGGTGTCCATGACAACAGAGTAATGTGTGAAACATGGTGGCGGCAGCATCTCAGAAACCACTAAGTTTTATGGGATTTTTTAGCGCCGCTGTAGTGAAGGTGCACTGAAAATGAACTTCTCGTACATTGAGTTTCTCCCAATAGCATAACAGTGGTGCCCCACGAGCCATAGATACCAGAGGAGAATGACAACTTTAGCAGGTGTTAAAGAGCAAACGACACATCAGAGTGGACCAGAACGAGTGCTTCCACCACCTAAAACAATCCATGCCACAACATCTTGCTAGTGGCATGCAAATCAAGGGTGGTCAATATTCTGATATGACTGCATATATGACTTTTTTAAATTTAATGATTTTTTTCACAAATTTTGCAACAAATATCCCGATACACATCATATATCATTCACATGTCTTCATGTATATTTTTGCCATATCACCCATCCTTACTTGGCTTCTCTTCCCCAGCTACTAAAGGCCGAGCTCAGCTGAGCTCTTTCTCCTCGTCTGAATGCCCAGGACGGCCCTAGCATATCAAAGAGACACCCCCTGTGCTCACACACACACACACACTGCGCCACGGCCAACTGAAGGAAACTTTGAGGGGAAAATTAATGAGCCAGAATGGTTGTGAGAGACGTTATTGCGCACATCCCACCGCATGCCATCGCTGGAAAAGTGTACGCGCCCTCCTACGTGCGAGGCCTCAGTTGCGTTCGGGAGTGCTTAGGGCTCATAAAAAGCAGACAGAGCACACGGTCGAGGCGTTCTGGAGGCGAGCTTTACTACAGGTGAGGAGTCATGAATGGCTTTCCCCAGGCTGAGGCTGCTCCACACCCGTGCCAACTCATGCCAGTCTGCCAGTCCATTGGCAGTGAGCTCAAGTCCTGCTGCCGAGGAATTGCTCAAATGTGCATATACAAAAGGACTTGTCAACATGTCACATGTCCTCAAGAGCTGCATATTATAAACTATAACATTAAAACCACCTCCTTGTATACACTCATTGTCTATTTTAGCTCCACTGAGCTTATAGCTCTACTATTACAGACCATCTGTTTCACCTTGTTTTTAATGATCAAGACCTCCACAGAGCAGGTATTATTTGGGTGGTAGATCATTGTCAGCACTGACGTGGTGGTGGTGGTGTGTTAGAGTGGATCAGACACAGCACTACCTTGCTTTTATTCACTTTCTTGATGAAATTTCTTGAGAAACATAGGGGCAAAGGTGAAATTAATAAAGAAAATGACTACTTAAGTAAAATTATTGTTACTGTAGAAATTAATTAATTATGTAAAAGTGTTTAAAAAGATAAGAATAAACAAAATAATGAACAAAAAATGCGTAACTATTGAGCTACTACTTGTCAATTACCGTGTAACTACTATAGAAAGAGACAGCTTGGAAAGGAAATACAAACATTCAACGTTACTATTAATGGAGGAAAATCTCAGACCTGATTAATTGAGTCCTGATCCTGACTAATTACATTACGTTCTGCTAGTACACATTAATTACAGATCTTTACAAGGCTCCACACCGATGTTGCCCTGTCGTCCCAGGGACCATAAAAATAGCAATGTTTAATCCATTATGAAACGCTTTCGAGATGATAAAACATTCTCAGTAAGACTTAGCAAGTGCAACTGGTTCTAGTTTGCCAATGATCTACCACACCTGCCACAAACGGGCTAATTTGACTTCTCTAGGTGCTGATATATAAATATATCCATCCAATAAATTTACAAATAGACCCAAATATGTTAATTATTTCATCTGCATTTGTTTTTATATTTTTATCTTCATTTTCATTTAAAATATACATACAGTTACATGCAGAAGTTTGGACACCTATGGTGCTATTTTTTTATGTTTTAATAATTTTCTAAGTCTATTCTAAATTTCTAAAAAAGTTGACATAACCTTTGAATAGAACAAAATTAAATATGTAATTTTTACCTTTTTTACCTTTTTTTATTTTTACTATTACCTTTCAAAAAATATTTTTTAAAGGGACCTTAAGATGTATTTTTAAATTTTGCTAAGTCGCATTTCTTAAGCTGTAGAAATAAAAACACATACAATTTCTAAAAACTGTAATGACAAGTGTGTAGCCAACACTTAGCTCAAAAGTATTTTCACAATATATCAGCACATCTGAAAACAGGTTTTTGGAAAGTCTAAGTTTAGAGCAGATGTAATCAGAATATAGGTTTATGACACTCTTACTGTTTTGACACTTTTGTTGCTGAGTTTGTGCTGAACAAAAGCCTGTGTAACACTTTGGGGAAAATCATTTTAGATGGGTGTCATTTGTAAAAAGTCAAGCCAAGTCAGACTACATCAGACTCCAGGGGTTACAACTGTTCTTTGATGTCTACTTACAACGTGTATCAGGGTGAAACATTTCTAGGTGTTTTGCTTTTTATGGTGAGCTCATGAATTTTTCGATTCTCTGATTGGTTGGATTACAGTTGGACTGCTACAAACAGCCAAAAAATGGGTTGGAAATAAAGCAGTTGCAAAAGAGGGAGCTGAAGAAAAAAAACACAAGATGAGCGATAACAGGAAGATAACTTATGACTGATGATTTGAGAAGTGTGGAATTGAATCTATGGTGTGGAGAGTGCGTTAGCCTGACCTCATATACAAATTCAAACAGTAATGGCAGACGTGATGTGTATGTAAAATTTAGGGGCGTGAGTCAAGAATAAGGCAACATAGTCTATGATTGTGACATTGTGTCTGTTTTGCTTCTTTGTTTTGCATATTTGTGTTTGAAGGAGGAGACAGAAGTGTTTGAGCATTACAGTATGTCAGTTCTGTGTACCAAATTCTCCTAATTTAATGATGGCAAACTAAATACAGTTCATCATTCTAGAGCACCTTTAAATTGTATTGACTCTTTAAGTAACACAAAAGTCTTAGTTTTAACTGTGACTCAAGTACCAAAAGTCTTCGTTTTTAATTGTGATTCGAGGATCAAAAGTCTTAGTTTTGACTGTGACTCGAGTACCAAAAGTCTTAGTTTTGACTATGACTTTACAAAAAGGTCTTAGTTTTAAAATTGATTCAAGTATGAAAAGTCTTAGTTTTAACTGTGACTTGAGTACAAAAAGTTTAAGTTTTAACTGTGACTCCAGTACCAAAAGTCTTAGTTTTAACTGTGACTCCAGTACCAAAAGTCTTAGTTTTAACTGTGACTCGAGTACCAAAAGTCTTAGTTTTAACTGTGACTCCAGTACCAAAAGTTTTAGTTTTTACTGTGACTCCAGTACCAAAAGTCTTAGTTTTTACTGTGACTCGAGTACTAAAAGTCTTAATTTTTACTGTGACTCTAGTACCAAAAGTCTTATTTTTAACTGTGACTAAAGTACCAAAAGTCTTCGTTTTAACTGTGACTCAAGTACAAAAAGTTTAAGTTTTAACTGTGACTCCAGTACCAAAAGTCTTAGTTTTAACTGTGACTCCAGTACCAAGTCTTAGTTTTTACTGTGACTTGAATATCAAAAGTTTGTTTTAACTGTGACTCCAGTACCAAAAGTATTAGTTTTAACTGTGACTCAAGTACAAAAAGTCTTAGTTTTAACTGACTTGAGTACAAAAAGTTTAAGTTTTAACTTTGACTCCAGTACCAAAAGTCTTAGTTTTAACTGTGACTCCAGTACCAAAAGTTTGTTTTAACTGTGACTCCAGTACTAAAAGTCTTAGTTTTAACTGTGACTCGAGTACCAAAGGTCTTAGTTTTAACTGTGACTCCAGTACTAAAAGTCTTAGTTTTAACTGTGACTCGAGTACCAAAGGTCTTAGTTTTAACTGTGACTCCAGTACCAAGTCTTAGTTTTTACTGTGACTCGAGTACTAAAAGTCTTATTTTTAACTGTGACTCGAGTACCAAAAGTCTTAGTTTTAACTATGACTCGAGTACAAAAAGTTTGTTTTAACTTTGACTCCAGTACCAAAAGTCTTAGTTTTAACTGTGACTCAAAAGTCTTAGTTTTAACTGTGACTCAAGTACTAAAAGTCTTAGTTTTAACTGTGACTCAAGTACCAAAAGTCTTAGTTTTTACTGTGACTCAAGTACCAAAAGTCTTAGTTTTAACAGTGACTCCAGTACCAAAAGTCTTAGTTTTAACTGTGACTCCAGTACCAAAAGTCTTAGTTTTAACTGTGACTCGAGTACCAAAAGTTTAAGTTTTAACCTTGACTTCAGTACCAAAAGTCTTAGTTTTGACTTGAAATTTTCTCTAGTGATCTGGACCACACGCTATTACATCATACATTTATGAGTACATTTATATTGGTTGTACTTTTTGAAGCTATAACATGGGATTCTTTAAAAGTTGAAATTTTGTAAACTGCATAATGTAATTTTTTACTTTTGATTTCTTCTGTTGTACTAAATTCTGATTTAACATTGTTTAAGCACAGTTCTCACAGAAACATATTTCAGTCTGGTAAAGTAGCTTGTTATTATGAGACATGTAAAATCATATCAGATGACAGTTAAAATGATGTGTTTTATTAAAGTAGGCGTTAACATCATTTAAATGAACGTACATCTTTTTTGAAAACAATCTCTCCTGAGAATTGTCCAGCTGGCTGGTATTTTCACTCTGTGCTCTATGGTTTGTGCAGCTTATTTCTAATAGGTGTCATGTGATGTTTTCTGAAACGGATAAACGTCGTGTCATACAGCACATCTGCTATATGTGTTCTGTCACTGATCACATTATTGATTATGGTTAGCTAATAGATGGATTATTGATGACTGGAGTGTAATCTAGGACCCAGAGGCCTACTTTAAAATAGATGGGGAGGGCAGTGAGGTTAACACAGACCAATTACCTGTCTCCTGTCTCTACTGTGTCTTTATCAGGAGCTGATAACACATACACACACACACATACACACACACACACACACACACCATCATTCACACACCCAAGCACCTTGAGATATGCTCCCTCAATGCTCCTCACACACAAATACAAACACACACACACACACACACACACACACACACTCCTCCATTATCACCTTTAACATTCCCAGCCACACGTCATAGCAGCTGTGGCGTCCCGGTGACAGTATCGGCCTGGGCTTTCAACAGCTCCGCCAGCAAATAATTAAAGCCCATTATTTACCTTCCGCAGGATGAGCAGCTATCTCGCACCTTTCCGCACTCTACCTCTCTCTCTCCCTCTCCCTCTCTCACTTCTTCCTCTTATTCCACTCTCCCCCTGCAGTGACATATTGATGTCAGTGCTAATAAATCATTCCAATTTGTTCCTTCTCTGCCAACACGAGCTTTAATCTTCATTTACGACTCTTACAAAAAAAAGGCTGTATGGCGGAAACCTCTGATAGAATACTCAATTTTTTAAACAACTACAGCCATATATACATATGTAGACTCCCTCACACACACATACAGACACAGACACACACACTCACATGCACCAAAACACTGAACATGGTTCTTTATTTATATAAATTCATATAAAATTAATTCCCCCAAATAAGTCTTGTAGTTATTCAAGAATGAATGTCTGTAGTTTAATAAACTGGTTTGACATCATTAGGTTTAATAACATGAGTTTAATATTTAATAAAATGATGAAAATGTCTAAAATGAATGATGTAAGTCACAT
>BRDA01065014.1:0-21836 GCA_036984385.1 Crenuchus spilurus
AAAAGAAACTCCATTCAGAAGATACAAAGCTGCTAAAAAGCCCATCTCCATACAGACCACATCACCATCTGATCAGGAGAAAAGAACTGCATGCTAGACATTTCAGCACATTAGCTTATCATCAGTCTTTTTCACACCGACAGGTATATTTAACGCAAATTTCAGCATCAGACGTTCTTTAGTACTAATGTTATTCATGATTGTTTGGCTAAAGAAGGAAGCCCGACACTGTGTATAAAATATGACTTTGAAATGAATTATGAACACAGATTTTCATGATATTCTCATTTTTGGAATAGTCCTCTGCCTAATGTTTGAGACAGTGTTTATGAGGGTTTTTCACAATCTCTACTCTCTTTTAATATCCAATCTTTAAAGAATCAGCAGTTCAATACAGTTGGCAAATCTAACAGCAGCAGTGAAAACATCTCTGCAGGAATATCACTGATTCGACCAAGTTATGCAAAGGTGCTATTTTCAGAATAAAACTTTCCACTTCTTGGGCTAGCTTTACAGCAATGCCCTGCAGCTTTGTCACTGGGTTAGTTTCTTCTTGGGAGCGAAACAATGGAAACAGCACAACGACCTGGCCAGCGTTTCTAGCTCTGGCCATGGAAGTACCCATGGAGGCTTTGTCAGGCGTGAAAGCTTTGAGAAATCATGGAGAACAAGCACTATTTTTGTCTTGTTGAGATTACAGGCACCCACAGCTCTGTCAACACAGACCGGGAAGACAAGCATGTGTGTACCTGAGCCAGCAGAACCGTATATAATTAACTTTATTAGACAGCCATAACCACAGCGTCGACTCCATCCAGCTCATCATGTTTTAACACCTCAGCAGATGTGAGAACGTGCCAACAACCTACTCAACCATGTGCATCCACACATCACAAGTCCATGAGTAAGTCAGTCATAAACCCTGAAGCCCCCGAGCAAGTGCTTAGGAAGAGATCTGAACAGATTGCATCGGACTGGATCTGATTATTTGTCTTTAGATACATGTAGATTAACATCTCTTCGTCTAATCCAAACCAGAAATGCTTCCTCAGCTAACCCATGTTTAGAGTCCAAGTCTCATCCTTCATTAGTTTAGAATTGCATGCTAACATTGCTGGAACTCAATAGTGACCTAAACAACAGTTCTTTAAAACCACATCCCTCAGATCTCATCTCGAACCTCAGATCTGACAGACTCATGAACTGTAAGTGTGCAGGATTCTCTGAGCCATCACAGCAGCCAAGATGGCCTCCAAGCCTCAGGAACAGGAAGCTTTGCTCAGCTGCAGTATCACAGCTCAGGCCTCAAATAAAGTCTGTTAATCACGCACAGCCAACAGAAAGAATGTCTTTGGCTCGAGTAGAAAATAAAAATGAACAGGATATAAATCCTTTAGCTGGATCTTGTCCAGATTTTAAGTAGGCCTGGCAGCCAACGGTCTAGTTGGGAGAACTCCGGATCAAAATTTCAGCTGGCAAGAAAGCTGATTTTATAGTGCAGTCATGCAGTTCAAAATTACAAAAGCAATAACGCTTCATGTTCTGCTCCATCCACAAAAAGCCACTTCTTCAGATGTGTCAACCTATAAAAGACTGAAAACCATATAATCACAGTCTCAGTACTTTATCAATTTACTGATATCTTTAGAGTACAATTCTACCATTAACTTAATTGGTAGGGCCCAATTATACTCGACTGAATGTCACTGATTTAGTGTGTCAAATGTCTGTCCGTCCGTCCGCCCACCCATCCATCCGTCCGTCCATCCTCCCTCCGCTTAGCCAACTCTGGGGGTAGCATCCCAAGCAATGTAGACTAAATCTAGCTCATATGGGAGGATTCCAAGGCCAGCTGAGAGATATAATCTCTGGGTCTTCCACTGGGTCTCCACTGAGTGGGACATGGCCGGAACACCTCACCATGGAAGCATCGTAATCAGGTGCTCGAACTACCTCGACTGGCTCCTCTCAATATGGAGGAACAGCAGCTCTATTCCGGATGTCTGAACTCCTCATCCTGTCTCTAACGTTTAACAGATCTTATGTGCTACACTGTATTATATATGGTCTAGTGGATGCACATTATGAGTGCAGGTTTGAGCCATTCCAACAGCATCTTTACCATAGTTTAATTTACAGTATATAACTTTACATTAATTAGTAAAGCACAATCAACAAAACAGCTCACAGTTTCCCAGCCAGAGAGGGGAAATCTCAACAGTCCAGGCACTAGACTCATTTTCTGTGTGTGAACATCCTTCTCAGGAAGTCTAGTAGCTATGACGTAGAATCATGTTTCAGTGAGGCGCAGCTCACTCAAAATGGGAAAATAGTGCATTAGTTGAGCTACAGTCAGAATCTGAACTTACTCAATAGTTTTAGTTACATTAGCCATCATCCCGGCTTAAACTGAAGATCTTTGTATAGTTATATATATATTTAAGTAACACTCATATTTTGAAGTGTTCCACATGTTTCACTCTTTAGGATGAAGTGGAAAAAATAACATTTTCTACAAAAATGTTGGAAAGAAAGGAACCTAAAATGTTCTCAAAGGAAGCCGAGTTGGTTCTGAAGTAGAAAAGTTGGCCAAGTCAAAGCTGACCTAGACACACAGTATTTGTTTGATTTTCTCCAACATCCCTGTTGCTTAAAGCCCGTTTCTACAGCACCATCCATCAGCCTCAGCAGTGTTATCTTCTCAGGACTACAGAATAGCTGGAGCAGTTAAAAGATTGATTTGATGTTGGACAACACAAGCAGGGTCATCGCGACCTACATGAAACATTCTGAAGAACAAACCTCAGGTGGCACCACTGGCGAGGAGCCATTTGGCTCCTCATCAGTTCTGAAAATGTTCTGGAGTTTTGGACGTTTTGTATCAGATATTTTTGCGGCTCCATCTTGGCTTCTTTTTCAACATGAGGCAATTATGTGAGAATGTGCTGCTCGTCTTTGTCTGCTTAAATTTTCATTGACTTTCCCATGAGACTAAGCCAAACCTCAAAGGCATAAGAACATCCAAAATCCTCCTTTCTCTTCCCAGAGGTCATTTTTTATTGATTCAGATCTCATGCTGAGGTTCAAAAAGCAGTAAAACAAACAGGTGGCTAAAAAAGCAAATTAGTCAAAGAAGAATATTTAAGAAACTGAATGAAAAAATTCCCATTTGAAAAGATGAAAACGTTCACAGTACTACCTCCACCCTCACCCCACAGTGGTCTCAGAAAGCTGCTAGTTTTGAAGTTCTGTTTACCGACACTGAAGCAGTCCTAAATCGTTTGATTACTGCTGGGGTTTGAAAGCAGATAACAGGAAGAGATTTGTGCTTAATGCTCTATAGTCCTCTAGACAAGCAGAGGTTAAAGGATCAGCCTCGTTCAGTTAATGGAAGATCACCTGAAATCACGCAACACAGCTCTAATTGGGAAACCCCCCTTTCAACAGAGTCAACAACAGCAACTCTTAAAATAAACTAAACACCTCAGGATGGATATCATCACTACAATGAAACATTACATCTCCATTTTTGTCTTTTTAAAAATTATCTTATATCATATGAAATGTCATCTGCACTCAAAGAGTGAATTCAAGAGTGAATTTAAAAGTGCTTTTTAAAGAGTGAATTTAAGAGGGCATTTATAGGAGTAAATAAGAGTGCACTTATGTATGAACATAAGAGTGTATTTAAGAGTGAATTTAAGAGTGCTTTTAAGAGTGAATTTAAGAATATCTTTAAGAGTGAAAGTAAGAGTGAATTTAAAAGTCCTTTTTTAAGAGTGAATTTAAGAGGGCATTCTGAATTTATGATTGAACGTAAGTGTTTTTTAAGAATGAATGAAGAATGAAGAGTGTATTTAAGCATGAAATAGTGTATTTAAGGGTGTAATTATAAAATTGAATTCAAGAGAGTAAGTTAAATTAGTTGTTAAGAGCACGGCTAACCAACCAGTCTTGCTCTGCTTCTGTAAAGTCCTGATTCCAGAAGAAGAAAGAGGTTAAAACAGACTGTAGAGGAGAACAGTGCAGTTCAGCACTTAACATGGCATCCTGCTGAAGCTGTCAGGAGCCAAGACATTTATGGAGTCATTAACACATTCTATGTGATGAACTCTGGATTTAAAATTGGAAAGCAGTTGTCAGGCGGAGACAGGAGAGGCCATTTGTGCAATGTTATAGGCTCATGTCTCCGTCATTCTTACACGACTGAGAAATAAGTCGAGACACACTTAGAACACAATTGTAGCCAGCATTTTGTAGAGTACATTTCTCCATTGTGCTGGAGCTGAGGGTTAAAATTCTGATAAAACAGAATACTAAATTATTATCATCATCATCATCATCACCACTATCATCAGCAACATCATTGTTACTTTCACCATCACCAGCAATATCTCCATCATCGCCAACATTACCATCATCAATATCACCACCACCACTCATAACCTTCATGATTAACATTACCTACATCACCATCACCACTCATAACCTTCAACAACATTACCAATATCATCAAAATCATCATCATCATACTCATCACCACTACCATCTCCATCAACACCATCATCACCACCAATACCAATCAGTACTATCACAACACCAACATCATCAGCACCATCTCCATCAACACTGTCATCACCAGTATCATCATTAACACCACCATCATCCTCATCATCAACACCACCATCTCAATCAACATCATCATCACCATTCTCACCAACACCATCTCAATCATCACCACCAATACCAATCAGTACTATCACAACACCAACATCATCAGAACCATCTCCATCAACACTGTCATCACCAGTATCATCAACACCACCACCATCATCCTCATCATCTTCAACACCACCATCTCAATCATCACCACCAATACCAATCAGTACTATCACAACACCAACATCATCAGAACCATCTCCATCAACACTGTCATCACCAGTATCATCATTAACACCACCACCATCATCCTCATCATCTTCAACACCACCATCTCAATCATCACCACCAATACCAATCAGTACTATCACAACACCAACATCATCAGCATCCCCACCACCACCACAATCACCAACATCATCTTTTGGAGCAGACCTTTTAGTACAGAGGTCTATTCAAACAAGTCTGAATAAATGCTTTTGTAGTTTATGTCCTTTATGTAGTTGTTAGTTTATGTCAGTTTTTTGTAGATGTAATGTAGGCTTATGAATAGCACTACAGTAGTGTTCCTGGATCATCTTTACATATCACATTAACACAGCAACACTGAGGTGATGTGTTACTAACAGAAAAGATATAAACACTGTTCATATGATTAAAATAACATTATACAGTATTAGAATGTAAGGAACATGTTCTGATTAAGATTTTTATCAACTCGTACAGCTGAAACAGCTCTGCTTTAGAAAAGGAAAATCTCTCGACAGTGTTGTGAAGAGTAAATCAGCAGGAGATGATGGATCTAAAGCGTTCTATCTGCCTGAACCTGCCTTTAGACATCAGCCACCGTTCTCAGGAGCTGAGACACTTCACACACATACAGCAGAGTCACAAACTGAGATCCTGAGGAGAAGCTGTTGAATAAATAAGCAAATAATCAGCCTCTCGCTGTTCTACAACACAGTATTCTAAACTAGAGAACCTGTCCACAACCACTATACAGATGCCTGCATACACCACCAGCACTCCAGAACCTTCTGCTTAACCTTCAGCTCCACTCACAGCACAGCAGAGAGAGAGAGAGAGAGAGAGAGAGAGAGAGAGAGAGAGAAACAGCAAGACAGAAAAAAACAGAAAAAGAACAAGAAAGTTAGAGAGAAAGAGACGAAGAGAGAAACATGGAGAGAGAGACACAGAGACAGATACTGAGTTACAGAGAGAAAGAAAAACAGAAAAAGAAGGAGAGAAATAGAGAGCAAGAGAGACATGGACAGAGAGAGAGAGAGAGATGAAGACAGAGAGAAAGCAAGACAGAGTGAGAAACAAAGAGACAGAGAGAAACAGAAAGAAAGAGAAATGGAGATAAACAGTGACAAAGTGAGAGAGATGAAGAATGAGAAACAGAGACAAATCTCTGCAAATGAGAAACAGCAAGACAGAGAAACAGATGAAAAAAGAAACATAGAGAGAAAAATAGAGAAACAAAGAGAGACAGAGAGAGAGAGAGAGAGAGAGAGAGAGAGGGAGGGAGAGAGAGTCTTCTTAGGACTGTACTGGCATTTCAGAGACAGCGGTAAACCCACAAGCCTCTCGCTACACTGTGCACAGTGATCTGTATTCTGTACAGTTAACAACATCCTCCTTTATTCTGTGTTATTATTGCTCCCTGCTGGACTTGAGGTTCACATCTACTAGAAAGTGGAGAAATCTGCAAATAAATGGTAATGATGATGTCATCCTCACCATCTCGCTCAAACCATGTAAACTACATCCAATATAAGATAACAGAATAACCACCTACGTACACCTGAGCATCAATTATGAGACTATAGAAGCAGGTTGCTAGTAAATCTCAGCACTTATTGAGCTACATTCAGCACAATGCACATGCTACCGAGGTTCTGTAGCCCCCCTTTGGGCTGGAGGCTCACATGGATGTTTTCGGGTAATTTTAGCTTTGCTGTGGACAGTTTTTTAATTTAATCTGCAAATAAATATATACACTGATAATGATCTTCACCATCATCTTGTTCAAACCATGTAAACTACATCCCATCAAAGCGCCTCCAAATCTTCATTCTCAGCGGTTCAGTATAAACTGTAGAACACTAGACTCATAGAAGACAAAGACAGATAAAGACCAGTCTAGGCTGCCTCAACCACAGCAGCTTTGTAAAGATGAAATCTGCTTAACTTTCTCATCACATGGCTCTCACCGAGTAGTGGATGCTGTAGAGCTCTCTGCTGAAATGAAGAGGATGTAGAAGTTATTACTATTCATCAGTGAACAAAAAATGATTAATTTGAAAAGTCATTCCAAACGAATAAAATGTAGGACTAACTCTCCATATCACCATCTCCTCACGCCAGCCCCTCAATGAAGAGCCCTTATCAGCAGCCCCTGCACACAATATCACCCTGATCGGAATGTAAACAGGCCTCTGCCACACAGGGGGGCTTTTGTTTAGACCCCCGCAGCCCCGGAACCCTCTCTCAGCGCTCAGACTAAACTAGCTGGAGCGTTCATTCCCTTCAAGCTGCTGATGATGTGTGAAAAGGTGGGGAGAAATAACAAGAGATAAATCCTAATTCACACAGACATCATCGTACAGGCTGAAACAGAAACACAACGATGGAGCTCGGAGAAGAAGCTGGGAAAGAAGAGATGTGGAGAAATATGGGAGCTTTGGCGTAGGCAGGCTGGAAATTTTAATTCAGGTTAATGAATGCACAGTGTGGAATGTCTCTCTAGAATTACAGAACACAATGAGAGACAAAGGAACACACACACACAGACACACACACACAGGCTTTTCTGTTATTATACATCAAAAGGACATCGGGGGTCACGTATACAAGGAATGCAGTGATCAGTGAGTCTTTAGGACTATTCTGTTTAGATTTATGTACAGCAAAACTAGGGCTAAAGCACACTTCCAGTACATTCTATTAGCCAAAGTATTATTTGGCTAGTGGTTATTACAAGTATTTGGCTATGAATTGGTTATTATTTGGCAATGAATGGGAAATTATTTGGCTATTAGCTATTGATTGGTTATTATTTGATTATGAATGGACTATTATTTGGCTATGAATTGGATATCGACTATTAACTGGTTATTATTTGGCTATGAATTGGTTATTATTTGGCTATGAATTGGCAATTATTTGGCTATTAATTGGTTATTATTTGGCTATTAATTGGTTATTATTTGGCTATTAGCTATTGATTGGTTATTATTTGGTTATGAATTGGCTATTATTTGGCTATGAATTGGCAATTATTTGGCTATTAATTGGTTATTATTTGGCTATGAATGGGCTACTGGCTATTAATTAGTTATTTGGCTATGAATTGGTTATTATTTTGCTATGAATTGGCTACTGGCTATTTTTATTTGGCTATTAGCTATTGATTGGTTATTATTTGGCTATGAATTGGTTATTATTTCACCATTAATTGGTTATTATTTGGCTATGAATTCGCCATTATTTTGCTATGACTGGGAATATTATTTGACTATGAATTGGCTATTATTTGGCCGTGAATTGGCTATTATTTGGCTATGAATTAGTTATATGGCTATTAATTTGTTATTATTTGGCTATGAATTGGCTAATATTTGGCTATAAATTGGCTATTATTTGGCTATGAATTGGTTATTATTTGGCTATGAACTGGCTAATATTTGACTATGAATTGGCTATTATTTGGCTATGAATTAGCTATGAATTAGTTATTATTTGGCTATGAATTGGTTATTATTTCGCAATTAATTGGTTATTATTTGGCTATGAATTCTCAATTATTTTGCAATGAATGGGCTACTATTTGAATATGAAATGGCTATTTGGCTATGAAATGGCAATTATTTGACTATTGGCTATTAATTAGTTATTATTTGGCTATTAATTGTTTATTATTTGGGTAATAATTGTTTATTATTTGGGTATTAATTGTTTATTATTTGGCTATTGGCTATTAATTGGTTATTGGTTATTATCTGGCTATGAATTGGCTATTATTTGGCTATTAATTGGTTATTATTGGTTATTTGTTTAAAACACAAAAAATAAATTTTATTCATTATCCAAAGCCATCAGCAAACCTACATGTGTCTTCTGAGTTTTTATAAGTAATTGTGATGGTAAAAAAATGTACAAATCTAAAAAAAATAGAACACTTTATTTCAGTGTTTTGCTGTACAATTCCCTACATGTACACCTCCGCCATGAAAGAGATTTAAAAAATGTTTTAGATCAAACATTTTTCAAAACCATCATAAAGGAATGTCTGACATCAGACAGTGTATTCATATCAATTTCATGTTCTCATTTTGTGTATTTACTTTGAAAGACTTAAGATGTTTGGTTACCATCACCAGCACTGTGAATAATTCTGACTCTGAATGGAGTTTCTCCACTCTGAATGACTTTGTTTTGAAAGAGTTAATGATTTTTTAGATATGGCAATGAATATTAATTTAATAAGCAAATATTAAAATAGTCTAATTAATTTCATTCCCAGATAGTGGTTATCAGTGTAATTGATTATTACTAATCATTATTGTAAAAAATTAGCCAGCCTCTGCTCAAAATGTGAAGATTTCACAGTATACCCAGCAATAATTATGTGTTATTTTCCAAACCCCATCACATCTGTCCATCGAGCCTGGTCCACTGCTCAGGGGCAGCACTAAAACATTACGGCTGTCTCTTCTCAGACGGCCTCATAGTTCATCATTTAGCTCCAGACCGGCTTTGATGGCATTTCAGACGAGGCCGGCCACTCATCTCCCCTAAACAGACCTGACATTCAGGCTAATGACTGATAGCCATATTTAGGCTTCTGGAAGACAGACCTCCTCATAAAAATTCCACAGCCAATTACAAATGGCTCACACACCAGCAGGACCGACCAGCCATAATAAAAGATCTGCAGCCGCGGCATGCATGTAATCCACCATTATGAATGGACATCTTAACGTGGCCATAAATCCCGGACAGAGTGGAGTTGTGGGATTGTGGGACATTAATGTGAAGGGCATATGATGGAAAGCATCAGGATCGCTTAGCAGATCCAGTATTCATTCACACATGATGGAGAAAAACCTATTTTAAAAACTTGCACAACAGTAAACAATGAATAATGAATGATCCTTACAAACGAGTCAACGTTACAGAAGCTGTTCATCATGACAAGGTCTCGTATTCTGCATTTCCACTTATAATGCATTACCTTCCAAAACAGTCACAGCTCACCTTTACAGAAGTATTTTCCAGCCTCTCTGTATGGCCTATAGCTAAAACACAGTTTTCTATGACTGTGCCTAAAATTATCATATGTAAATGAGCTCTGATCTAAATGGTTGACTCTTCAAAACACAATCATAGTGCTTTATATTACAATAGAGCTTAACTCTCTAGAGTTTGAGAGTATTTCAAAAACTCTGATGTAGTCCGACATCCTCCAATTTTTTTCAAATTACACACATCTAAAATAATATTTTATCCAAAGTGTTACACAAGCTTTAGTTCAGCACAAATTCAGCAACAACAGTGTCAAAACAGTAAGAGTGTGGTAAATCTATATTTTGATTAAATCTGCTCTAAACTTAGACTTTCCAAAAACCTGTTTTCAGATGTGCTGATATATGTGATAATACTTTAAACATTTTTAGCCAAGACTTTTGTGCTCAGAACTGAGTAAACAGAGGTGTTGGCAACACACGGCTCATTACAGTTTTTAGACATTGTGTGGTTTTATTTCTAAAGCCTAATGATTGTGGGTTCACATGCTTTACCGAGTCACTCGTTCCTACATTGCATATTCATGAGATATGTGTGATGTGAAAGGTCTTTGTTCAGGTGCAGTGATCTTTGTTTATAGAGACCAAATGGGTGTTTTCACACATTCCTGGGCCACTAATCCTTCAATGGAATGTCTAGAATATCCATGTCGTTATCATATGAATGACAGATCACGTGATTTGTCAAAAAGAAAGTGCTGCGCTCTGACTCGCAGTGAAAAATCTGTCTCTGGTTATTTATGCTTCTCTCAAGAATCTAAAACTATATTTAGATTCAAGCTATACATATTTGAAAATTAGACACTTTAAGGTTTCCAGGGTATGTTTAGTTTTGTTTTTAGGATAAATCTTGCAGTTATACAAGTGTTTTTGCGGAACTTTGATTATATCCTCCTGGCGGGAGCTTTTCTTTTACAACTAGTTTCCACAACCTAAGTGAAATGTTTTGAAAACATAAAGACTTCATTAAAACCACCTCCATGTATATACACTAAGTGTCCATTTATCTCCACTGACCATTCAGGTGCACTTTGTACATACTGTAGTCCATAGGTTTCTCTGTATACTTTGTTCACCCTGTACATCAATTGTCATAACCACCATAGAGCTGGTGGATCATTGTCAGTGACACTGATGCAGTGTTAATTTTGACAGGTGATTTTGATTAAATTTTAGTCCTAGTCTTCTGACTAAAATGTATACCTATTAGTTTTAGTCAAATTTTAGTCATGTAGTTATTGTTAGTTTTAGTCTAGTTTTTTTTGACGAAAACTGAAAACATTTTAGTCTAGTTTAAGTCAATTAAATGTTTAAAATATTTAATCTAATTTTAGTTGTATTTTTTAGTTATACTATTTTAAATTAGAGCTATTTTACACTGCTTACTGTCATTTTAATAAAACAATAGTCTTTAATTTTTGTTACATTTAAAAAAACGATGACATCAGATATTGTGGAAGAAAGTTGGCCCATTTTTCTTTTTCTAAAACACTTTACATTTTGTCATGTAAAAGTTAAATAAACGCAAAGTGTGAATACAATTTGGTATCAACGTGACTAAACACACAAATTAACAGCAATCCCTTCACAGCCTCTTAAAAACCAGAAATTATTTATATCTGCGTAAATATCCAGTATAACAAACAACAGACACATGAGAGAAGTCTGCCCTCTGAGCTTTCTGTCACAAACAATAAAGGATAGATTAAGAGGGAAAGAGTTGGGTTTCTCCGATGTGCTGGCCTTTTCTCATTTCTTTTACTCGTTCTGTTGGCTGTTAACTTGCACTTAATGTGGACTAACACGGCTTACGTGCCTTTCCTCTTCGTTTCGTTATATGACTGTATTTAAAATTAAACGAAGGCTGTATGTGTGTCTTATGGCTCCAGTTAGATGTGTTTGTGATCTATTTAATCTAAACACCTAAGATAATGATAACAGATTACACATTTCCCCTTTATACACTGAAACATTCAAACATGAAACATATCAGATATACATAATCATCACCGTTAGCGAACTAGTTAACATCTAGCTAGCTAGCTACATTAGCTACGCTAGCTTACCTTTTTGTAAAGTTCATGGTGGTGAGAACTGAGGACCTCTTGAGGTTCGTAGTGTGTTTCCCAGTTATTTTAAATCCACAAACTTTGCTCTGTTTTGTTTTGTGTGGCAGCGAAAGTGAAATTACTCCATAAATTGCTTCTTCTTTTCCGTCCAAGCTGCGGCAGTGACGTCAGCACGTTGTGTTGTTAAACTTCACCAGTGCGACAGGGGAGCTTACTTAACGTGCTTTGAGAAAGTCAGATGTGTGGCAGGTTTACTTTAAAAAGCGGATTACTGGACAAAAACATTCTTTTTGTCCTTCTGTGACATTTTCGTTTCGTTTTTATTCGTCGATGAAAAGTCTAATACTTTTAGTCATAGTTTTTCATTTTAAAATATTAGTTTTTATTTAGTTTTCGTCTCGTTTTCGTCGTGAAAAAATGGTCGTCAATGAATATTTTTCGTCATAATTATCGTTAACGAAATTAACGCTGCACTGATGTGGTGGTGGAGTGTTAGCATATATTAGAGTGGATCAGACACAACAGAGCTGCTGATGACATTAAGTATGGGGACTTATAGTGACCCATTCTATTGGTCAGTCCATTTCTATGGAAATTATGTACCCAGAGAGCTTGTAAATTACTGTAAATTACTAATTTAAAAGCAGAATACAGTTCATGGTGCCAAACGACTTAAGAAAGATGTATTTTTGGCACGAAGTGGTCATTCCCTGTACAGGTGTAACAAGAAAAGTGAGGCAGAGCTGAATATTGCACATCGCGGTCCTCTCCGAGAGCCGCCTTATGAGGCACGACCTACGCAAGACAATCTCTAGCACTTTAATTAACTTTGCATGTTGAATATTAAGATACTTAAAACTCCATTTTCAAAATGAGGAGGCAATTGAGGTGAAGGAGCACATGAGCAGTGGATTCTCCACTTTTTAATAACAGTTACTGTCTCACTGCTCACTCAAAGCAGCTCAATAAATGGCTCAGATTTACTGCTCTGGCCACATACTTGGCCTGTTTCAATCATGAGATGAAAACTGACTGAGATTTGCCGATTTTGACTGAGGGTCATAATGAATGCTTTGTTTAAAATAATAAAAGGGTTCATCACAACAGCTCTTTTCTGACTTTCTAAACAGATCTGATGAGAAAAGTTTGAGTGTCTATAACTGCTCTTCCATGAGCAGCTCTAGCCAATCAGAATTAAGCTACATCATCACAGTCTCTCCTGTTAGTGATACACGAGAGTCGACATCGACTCTCAGTAACTCAGAGTTGAAGAATCGATTCTTTGGGAGTTAACTGAACACCACTATCTCCACTCACACACACCAGCCCCACAGCCAATTTAAACCAGATCAGTTTATTTACATTTCCTAACAGACAAAAAATGGAACTGTCAAATTATTTAAAGTGGAAATAAAAAATATTAGCCGAGTTACTATAACTGAAGCACCATTTAAGGTGGAATGAGAAATTCTTAGCCGAATGAATGTAACTTCTTGGACAAACAACAAATATTAACTGTCTTTACTTGAGTAAAATACACTCTTACAATAGTTGGTTTATGGTCTATATAGAACCCTTGTCATGAATAAAGGGTTCCGTCCATGGTGAAATAGTTCTTGAGCCTGATGAGGAAGGTGTTGTAAATTGTTCTATACAGAACCTTTTGAAAATGGTTCTTTAAAGCCCACAAAAGTCTTCTGCTGTAATTACAGTGTCAAGCTTGTAACAATAGAGGAACATTTTTCAGTGCTATATAGAACCATTTTCAAGATGGTTCCATATAGAACCATCTACAGTACATTCCTCATCAACCTGAACAATTATTTGAGTGTTCATGGCTTTATATAGAACTATTTTCTTTACTAAAGAACCTTTGAAGAATCATCTCTTTTAAGAGTGCACTTGAGTAAAGACAAATGTTAATGTTATGTAAGTGTTGAAAAATGTCACTTCAAACATAAAGAATATAAAATAAAAGACAGTTTACTGTTTCAAATTAAATTATGAACACAACTGTTTCACAATATCCTAATTTTTTAGATGCACTGGTACAGTAACAAAGTAGTTTTCTATCCAGACCAAACTGAAGCTCATACTGAATTCAGCACAGAAGGTGTTATGTCTAAGAAAACTTATGCTAGGCAACCAGGGTCCACATCTATTTAAGATCAGTTCCAGCATTCACAGGATTAAGCATCCAACATAACCGTTTATTTCATCCCGTTCTGAACCAAAACAGCATGTGTTTACTCCTCCAAACTTCCACCCACACAGATGATTTGGTTAACAAAACACAAAAAAATTACTCATGACAGTTAATTATTTTTTTCAGAAATAAAGTTTCAGTGTGCTAATTAAACTAAAGTGTCTGCTCGTCATTAGACCCATTTATTTAATTTAGCGTTGACTGGAATGATGCTGTATTATTACGCCAAACACATTAGACCAATCTTTATAAAACACTATGTTTAAAATGTTAGATGAATGCACATAAATGACATATTATGTTGTACGGAGATTTAATAATTAGTCAAATTAACAATTAGTATTTAAAAATAATGTATAGCATGTAGCCCTGTGGTGTGATGGACTTTATTACTGTATATCCTCAAGGTTTTATAGGTTTATGGGTGCCTCTCTCATGCTAAACTGTGCCTCTCTCTCAAAAAACCAGGACTCACTCTCAATAAACCGTGCCTCACTCTCGATAAACTGTGCCTCACTCTCGATAAACTGTGCCTCACTCTCGATATACTATGCCTCGCTCTCGATATACTATGCCTCGCTCTCTCTCAATAAACTGTGCCTCACTCTCGATAAACTGTGCCTCACTCTCGATATACTATGCCTCGCTCTCGATATACTATGCCTCGCTCTCTCTCGATAAACTGTGCCTCACTCTCGATAAACTGTGCCTCACTCTCGATAAACTGTGCCTCACTCTCGATAAACTGTGCCGCTCTCTCGATAAACTGTGCCGCTCTCTCGATAAACTGTGCCGCTCTCTCGATAAACTGTGCCTCTCTCTCGATAAACTGTGCCTCTCTCTCGATAAACTGTGCCTCTCTCTCAATAAACTGTGCCTCTCTCTCAATAAACTGTGCCTCTCTCTCAATAAACTGTGCCTCTCTCTCAATAAACTGTGCCTCTCTCACTATACCGTGCCTCACTCTTGATAAACCAGCCCTCACTCTCAATAAACCGTGCCTCACTCTCGATAAACCGTGCCTCACTCTCGATAAACCGTGCCTCACTCTCGATAAACCGTGCCTCACTCTCGATAAACCGTGCCTCACTTTCGATAAACCGTGCCTCACTCTCGATAAACCAGGCCTCACTCTCGATAAACCAGGCCTCACTCTCGATAAACCAGGCCTCACTCTCGATAAACCGTGCCTCACTCTCAATAAACCGTGCCTCACTCTTGATAAACCGTGCCTCACTCTCGATAAACTGTGCCTCTAACTCAATAAACTGTGCCTCTCTCTAGATAAACTGTGCCTCTAACTCAATAAACTGTGCCTCTTCCTTACTAAACTGTGCCTCTCTCTAGATAAACTGTGCCTCACTCTCGATATACTATGCCTCGTTCTCTCTCGATAAACTGTGCCTCACTCTCGATAAACTGTGCCTCTCTCTCGATAAACTGTGCCTCTCTCTCGATAAACTGTGCCTCTCTCTCGATAAACTGTGCCTCTCTCTCGATAAACTGTGCCTCTCGATAAACTGTGACTCGCTCTCAATAAACTGTGACTCGCTCTCAATAAACTGTGACTCGCTCTCGATATACTATGCCTTGCTCTCGATATACTATGCCTCGCTCTCTCTCAATAAACTGTGCCTCTCTCTCGATAAACTTTGCCTCTCTCTCAATAAACTGTGCCTCTCTCTAGATAAACCGTGCTTCACTCTAGATAAACTGTGCCTCTCTCTCAATAAACTGTGCCTTACTCTCGATAAACTGTGCTTCTCTCTCTTGATAAATTGTGCCTCGCTCTCGCTAGACCGTGCATCTCTCTGGCTAAACTGTGCCTCTCTCACCAAGCCGTGCCTCACTCTACCATGCCTCGCTCTGCTATGCATTGCTCTCACAAAAACTGCAGTGAGGACAGTGATGTGTTCAACCCTGAGGTAGCTGTCACATGACCACTATATTGGTGATATGCTAAGTTGTAGTTTAATGACAGAATGACCCTATCAAGTGTCCGACATTAAAGGGTTAAGTGACTCCCTGACTTGAAAAGGTCGTGTAATAACACAGTCTGCTCTGAGGCTCATATTGAATTTCTCACCCCAGTTAAGAACAGGACTAATAACATTCACACACACAGACTGACAGATTAAACCCGGGTTAGACACGGGCACATATTTCAGAGACACCTTAAGTATCAGTATGAACTGCTCTGTTTCTTACAGCATTTCTGTGCTCTTCTGGAGTCAAATCCAGCTGGCAGGAGCTGATGACTGTTTGGCAGCAACAGGATTGGATTTGGGGGAAAATCTCAGACAGCTTGAGTGTCTAAATGAGAGGCTGGCAGGGTCAAATGATTCTATTGGGACTTGAAGGGGAATTCCACCAAGTTTCAGCAAATCTCAATCATACAGAATGTGCACTATGGTGGTGACAATACTAAATATTTTTATTACAAATAATCGCAAGTGTTGCATCATGACCAGTCATGACCATCTCGGGGATCGAACCGGCAACCTTCCAGTCACAAGACCAGATGCATAACCCATAAGCCCATATTTAACAGGATCTAGATAGAGGCATTACTATAGGCCCCTTCACCATCAAATGGTGGTTCAATCAGATGAGTTATACAGTCATGCCAGAATATTATGACCATCTTAACCATGCATCCCCTTCACAGGCCCACATGTAACATTGCTCATTGCTCCTGTGTTCATTATAGAGGTGAACTGGTCAATTGTGGTGCATCAATTGTACCATTGCAAGAAGTTGGTGTTCCCCCTCTGGCATCAGTGGCCCATGGGGCACCTCTGCAATGCTGTTGGGAGGCTCAATATACAAAAAGTCCATTCTCAGTACACCTTCACTACCACAGCTCTAGAACATCCCACAGAGTTAGTGCTTTCTGATATGCTGCCTCCACCAGGCTTCACATTGTACCCTGTTATCATGACATCAGTCACATCACGTCCTTTACCCATGATAATAGATTTACACTCTGATACAACTGACTAGTGTGCTCACTTAATTTATACATGCAGTAAACATTGTCATGTTGCATCTGTGATGTACTGGGTTCATTCCAAACCAGGGGTGGTAACATAATATTCTGACATGACTCTATATTCATGTTTTTTAGAATCAACTATATTTTTAAAGAGAGTTTTACTCAAGTAAAGACCATTAAAAGGTTCCCTGCAAGTTGAAATGGTTCTTCAGATTAATTGGGAATGTGCTGTAGATAGTTGTACATAGAAGCCTTTTGAAAATGGTTCTATGTAGAACCAAAAAGGATTCTTCTATTTTTCTGAGCTTTCCCCCCAAAAAAAAGTTCTGTATAAAACCATCAACAACACATTCCTCTTCCGTCTGAAGAACCCTTTCACCATGCAAAAAACCCTTTGTGTTCTACAAGTGTTCATGGTTCTATATAGAACCGTTGTATTTACTTTTAAGAACCCTTGAAGAACCATCTTTTTAAGGAATGTAGAATTTGGAGGCTGCAGATGTCTGGTTCCCATCACCACCACTGTGAACTATTCTGATGAGCGTTTCACACCAAACAACCCTGAATGACTTTGTTTACACAAAAGTGTTGAAGAATTGGTGCATTACCACTTTAAGACCATATGGTGTCCATTAGAGAAAATCTACAGAGTGAGAGATGGAAGTGAACTGGTCCAGCTCGGAATATGTGTTGACAGTGATGCTCAGCCACAGCAGACTCTTAATGCTTACAACAGTGTGTCCTGTAGCAAGACTGCACTGGAAATGGTTTCAGTGGTACCAAAGTGGGTGTGAGAGAAGGCCAAGTTGACCATAAAGCCTGAAATTACTCTTGGATTTCTCGAGCTGTGAGAAAAATGTTCCCCCTCACATAATTCTTCTGGAAACCAGAGACAGAGTGTGAACGAGTCGTGCTGAAGTTGTGTTCATCACACCGGCTATGTCATCACAAATGTTACACAAATTACAGCAAAGAGGGGGAGGTCTGAGCACCACTGTACCTCACTGTGGAGGAGGAGCTACAGCGAGACAGACAGAGACAAGGGATTGTGTCTTAATAAGGTGTGGAACAAGACAATTAAGTCAGTCTCAACTTATTAAGGCATGCGAAACAATGTCAAAATTCATGGCCACAACTTCCCACATTATTGTGTTCCCAGATGTTAGTAAGTCGTGGTCATGACTTAACTATCTGATTCTCATGCTATTATGAAGTTGTGCACATGCACTAGGCTCTTGTTATTAAGTTGTGGCCACGCAATAGGATCTTCTTCCCACAACTTATTAAATTGTGGCCAAATATTAGGATCTTGTTCCCAGACCTTATTAAATTGGCGTAGTATGGTCGGTCATTATGACGAACAATGATCAAGGAAAGAAACATTGGTGAAAAATATCAATGTGTGGGGTGTCTCACATTCTCAACATCATTTTTAAAATAAAAGAAAAAATGAGTTAGGGAGACAGAGATGTACAAAAAGAGAGAGCAAGACAGAGAGAGGGATGTGTATATATATATATATATGATGCAGTACTTCTGCTATGGTAGAGATAAGAGGATTCTCAAGCTGCAAGCTGCTTTGCTGTTATTACTGAAGGACGCTGAATACTGGAGAGGAACCAGGTGAGGAGCTTGTTTTTTTTTTTACTTTCAGAGAAGTGAAAACTTTCCAAGAAAGTGCAGAGAAAACGAAGCTGCCTTCTTCCACAGCACTCGTTATTTTACCTCTGGTCATCTCCACTCTGCCGCTGAAGTGCTGATACTATCCGGGGCTTTTCAGCCAGTGACCCGTTACAGTGTGAAAGAGATATTTCAGGCACCGCACATTCTAGCGCTTTAACTGTTAGATATGTTATGCAAATAAACACATTAGGGTCACTGCTGAACTGAGAACCAGTCATCAGCATCCTGTGACCTGTGGTAAAGAAGTAGAAGAACCAACACAACCTGTGCAGCAGCAGATGATCGATTGTCTCTGACCTTACATCTACAGGTTAGACCTACAAAGTAGGTCTGTCTAACAGAGTGGAAAGTGAGTATAAGAAAGTGAGGGACTCAGTGAGTGAGCGAGTGAGTAAACGTGTATGTATGTGAGTGAATGAGTGAGTTAGGGAGTGAGGAAGTGTGTAACTGGAGTGAATGAGTGAATATGTATGTATGTGAATGAGCAAGACAGTGAGTGAGTTGAGTGCATGAGTGAGGTGAATGAGTAGGTGAATGAGTGAGTGAGTGAGGTGAATGAATGAATGAATGAATGAATGAATGAATGAATGAGTGAATGAATGAATGAGTGAGTGAGGTGAAGGAATGAATGAGGTGAATGAATGAATGAATGAATGAGGTGAATGAATGAATGAATGAATGAGGTGAATGAATGAATGAATGAGGCGAATGAGTGAGTGAGGTGAGGTGAGTGAGTAGGTGAATGAATGAGTGAGGTGAATAGGTGAGTGAGAGAGTGAGTGAGTGAGAGTGAGTGATGTGAATGAATGAGTGAGTGAGGTGAATGAATGAGTGAGTGAGGTGAAATAATGAATGAATGAGGTGAATGAATGAGGTGAATGAATGAATGAATGAGGCGAATGAATGAATGAATGAGGCGAATGAGTGAGTGAGGTGAGGTGAGTGAGTAGGTGAATGAATGAATGAATAAATGAGTGAGGTGAATAGGTGAGTGAGTGAGTGAGTGAGTGAGAGTGAGTGATGTGAATGAATGAGTGAGTGAGGTGAAAGAATGAATGAATGAGGTGAATGGTGAATAGGTGAGTGAGTAGGTGAATGAATGAACGAATTAATGAGGTAAATAGATGAGTGAATGAGGTGAATGAGTGAGTGAGTGAGTTAAAAACAGGTCCCTGAATTGTTTCACATCTTTAAAAAAAAACAAAGTAAAAGACAGAAAAGAGCAAATAGACAGAACGTGGTAGATGTACAGAAGAGAAGGAAGAGCAGGAACATTAAATATGGAGAAGAATTGATCAGACTGGAGTTTGTCTGCAGCGTTTCAGTTTAAGTCCACCCCTGACATTTCAGCTCTACAGTAGAGGTTTAATCAGACCTGAAATTTGGGTTTGAAGCCTGATACAACAGCAGACCTTTCTGCTACAACACAATGTGATAATTCAAGCCTGAGCAGAGTCTGACTAAATCCAGCTCAAATATGAACACTAAATAAAACTCATTTTTTAAGACAGTGATTGTGAAGCCAGCACATATCAATAAAAATACGAAGAGCCTTATTATCAGCTAGCCAGAATTAAGCTTAAATTCCACTTTAATTAATTTATTCATCATGCAATGCTTTCAAACACCCCCAAAGTTTTTACTCTGCATATCTTTACATAATGTGTTGTTTTCTCATGTTGGCCTTGTGTACCTCAGAGCCAACAACACGAGTGACTCCAGCATGCCAATTTACAAACTGTTTAATGTGATAGGAGAGAAGAATAAAGTAGAGATACACTATTGAAGTGGAATAAAATATGCACTAAAGCAAAACCCAACGGAATTTTCTAAATTTCCACATAATACAATGGTTAAAGAAAGATATTCAGTGTTTTTTTTCTGTGAAATTAATCATTTTACTGTTTGACAGTAAAGCTACATAAATACAACAAACTCATATACTGTATACAGTGGGGGAAAAAAGTATTTGGTCAGCCACTGATTGTGCAAGTTCTCCTACTTAGAAAGATGAGAGAGGTCTGTAATTTTCATCATAGACACACTTCAACTATGAGAGACAAATAAGGGAAAAAAATCCAGGAAATCACATTTTAGGATTTTTAAAGAATTTATTTGTAAATTATGGTGGAAAATAAGTATTTGGTCAATAAACAACCAGCGAGAATTCTGGCTTTTACAGACCTGTTAGTTCTTCTTTAAGAAGCCCTCCTATTCTGCACTAATTACTTGTATTAATTGCACCTGTTTGAACTTATGTCTATAAAAGGCAACTGTCCACACTCTCAATCAATCACACTCCAAAGAGCTTTCTAAGGACAACAGGGACAAAATTTTAGACCTGCACAAGGCTTGGATGGGTTACAGGACAATAGGCAAGCAAATGAGTGAGAAGGCAACAACTGTTGGCACAATTATTAGAAACTGGAAGAAACACAAGATGACTGTCTGGGGCTCCATGCAAGATCTCACTTCATGGGGTAAGGATGATTCTGAGAAAGGTCAGGAGTCAGCCCCGAACTATACAGGAGCACTTGATCAATGACCTGAAGAGAGCTGGGACCACAGTCTCAAAGAGAACCATTAGTAACACACTATGCCATCATGGTTCAAAACCCTGCTCATGCCAGCACATGTCCAGGCCCATTTCAAGTTCACCAATGACCAGAGGAGGCATGGGAGAAGGTCATGTGGTCATATGAGACCAAAATAGAGCTTTTTGGTACTCAAGTCCACTCGCCATGTTTGGAGGAAAAAGAATGCTGAGTTGCATCCCAAGAACACGTACTGTTAAGCATGGGGGTGGAAACATCATGCTTTGGGGCTGTTTTTCTGCCAAGAGGACAGCACGACTGATTCATGTTAAGGGAAGAATGAACGGGGCCATGTATCATGAGATTGTAAGCCAAAACCTC